>PVHY01002732.1:34232-120775 GCA_004024945.1 Uropsilus gracilis | reverse complement strand
TTTCATTTTTTATTTGTTTGTTTGATTTTCCCTAAATCCCTCATATAAGTGAGACCATCCTGTACTTCTCTTTTTCTTTTAGGCTTATTTCTGCTAATATAAGTCTTTCTAGTTCCATCCAGGTTGCTGCAAATGACATGTGTTTGTCCTCCTTGATGGATGCATAGTATTCCATTGTGTACATGTACCACATTTTTTTTAGCCAATCATCCGTTTGGGGGCATTTGGTTTGTTTCCAGTTCTTTGCAACTGTAAACAGGGCTGCAACGAACATGCGTGTACATGTGTCCTTTTAAATTAATGTCTTCATGTTCTCTGGGTATATTCCTAGTAGTGGGATTGCTGGGTCGAATGGTAAGTCCACATTCAATTATTTGAGGGTCCTCCACACAGTCTTCCATAGTGGCTGGACCAGTTTGCACTCCCACCAGCAGTGTAAGAGAGTTCCTTTTTCTCCACATCCGCGCCAACATTTGTTGTCTGTTTTATTTATGTGGGCCATTCTTACTGGTGTAAGATGTTATCTCAGTGTGGTTTTAATTTGCATTTCCCTAATTATTAGTGAGGTGGAGTATTTTTTCACATGTCTATTAGCCATCTGTATCTCCTCTTTGGTGAAGTGTCTTTTTAGTTCTTCTCCCCATTTTTTGATTGGGTTTCTTGTTTTGCTTTTGTTTAGTTGTGTGAGCTCCTTGTGGAGCTTTGTTATTAAACCCTTATCACTGTTGTAGAGGGCAAAAATTTTTTCCCATTCAGTTGGGCTTCTTTTAGTTTTTTCTGTTGTCTCTTTTGCTGTACAGACGCTTTTTAGTTTGATGTAGTCCCATCTGTTTATGTTTTCCTTCATTTTTTTTTTTTTTTGCCATCTGTAGATGTTTCCAGAAAGGGATTTCTGAATAGTAATTCATGGAGGGTTTTGCCCAAGTTTTCATCTATGTATGCTATGGTTTCAGGGCTGACCTCTAAGTTTTTTATCCATTTTGAGTTGATTTTTGTACATGGTGTGAGGGAGTTGTCTTGGTTCATTTTTTTGCATCTTAGTCCAATTTTCCCAGCACCATTTATTGAAGAGGCTATCTTTGTTCCAAGGTAAGTTTTTTACTCCTTTGACAAAGGTTAGTTGACTATATATATGTGTGTGGTTTTCAAGGCACTCAATTCTGTTCTATTGTTCTGATTGTCTGTTTTTGTACCAGTACCAAGCTGTTTTTATTATTATGGCTTTGTAGTATAGATTGAAGTTTGGAATTGTAATACCTCTGTTCTCTTTTTTTATTTGGTCAGGAGACTTTTTGATATTTGAGGTATTTTGTTATTCCATATGAATTTCAGTAATTTTTGTTCTATCTCTTTTACAAATGTCATTGGGATTTTTATTGGGATTTCATTGAATTGCCTTTGGTAGGATGGCCATTTTGATTATATTAATTCTTCCAATCCATGAGCAGGGAATGTCCTTCCATTTCCTTATGTCTTCTTCTATCTCTTTCAGCAGCATTCTAAAATTTACTTTGTATAGGTCTTTCATGTTTTTTGTTAGGTTTATTCTCAGGCATTTAATTTTTTTTGGTGTGATGGTAATTGGGATGGTTTTTCTGACTTCTTCTATTTGACTTTTTGCATACAGGAAAGCTACCAACTTCTGTGTGTTGATTTTGTACCCAGCTACTTTACTGAACTGGCTTATTATTTCAAGTAATCTTTCTGTGTATTTTTTTGGGTTACCTATATAGAGAATCATGTCATCAGCATATAATGATAGCTTTAGTTCCTCTTTACCTATTTGCATCCCTTTTATGTCTTTCTCTTGCCTTATTGCCCTAGATAGAACTTCCAGTACAATGTTAAAGAGTAGTGGGGAGAGTGGGCATCCTTGCCTGGTTCCATAGCTTAACTGGAATGATTTTAGTTTTTCCCCATATAGAATGATGTTTGCCATAGGTTTGCTATAGATGGCTGTTATTATGTTGAGGTAAGTTCCTTTAATCCCTAATTTTTCAGGGGCTTTTATCATTGATGGATGCTAGATTTTGTCAAATGCTTTCTCTGCATCTATTGATATTATCATGTAGTTTTTGTTTTTCTTTTTGTTAATGTGGTGTACTATGTTAATTGATTTTGAGATGTTAAACCATCCTTGTGCCCCTGGGGTAAATCCCACTTAGTCATGGTGAATAATGCTTTTTATGCATTTTTGAATTAGATTTGCCAGGATTTTGTTTAAAATTTTTGCGTCTGTGTTCATTAAGGAAATTGGTCTACGGTTTTCTTTCTTGGAGCTGTCCTTATTTGTTTTTGGTATGAGTGTGATGTTTGCTTCACAGAATATATTTCGCAGTTTTCCTTGTTTCTCATTTTTTTGGAAAAGTTTTAGTAGCGCAGGCATTATTTCATCTTTGATTGTCTGGTAGAATTCATTTGTAAAGCCATCAGGTCCTGGGCTCTTGTTTTTAGGTAGAGTTTTGATGACTGCTTCAATTTCACTGCTTGTGATTGGTTTATCTAAGTTCTCTATTTCTTCCTTGTTTAATTTTGGGAAGTTGTATCTTTCTAAGAATCTATCCGTCTCATCCAGGTTGTTGTATTTATTTCCATTAGTTGTTCATAGTAATCTCTTATTATCCTTTGGATTTCTTTTGTTTCTGTTGTAATTTCTCCTCTTTCATTTGTGATTTTGTTTATTTGAATTTTCTCTCTTCTTTCCCCATTTGCAAGAGGCTTATCAGTTTTATTTATTTTTTCAAAGAACCAGCTTTTGGTTTTGTTGATCTTCTGCATAGTCTTTTTGGCTTCTAGGTTATTTATTTCTTCTTTTAGTTTTGTTATTTCTTGTCTTCTGCTGGGTTTTTTGGTTGCTCTTTTTTCTAATTTTTTGAGTTGGTAGATTAGGTTGTTTTATTTTGGTTATTTTCTTGGTTTTTGATATGGGCCTCTATTGCTATGAAACTTCCTCTTAGATATGCTTTTGCTGTATCCCAGACATTTTGGGATGCTCTGTCTTCTTTGTTGTTTGTTTCAAAGTAGATTTTAATTTCTTTGTTTTCTTCAATTACCCATTCTTCATTTAATAGCATGTTGTTCAGTCTCCAAGTGTTGGATGTTCTTCTTGTTTTCTTTTCATTGTTAATTTCTAGTTTGATACCCTTATGGTCTGAAAAAAAAAGTTGTATTATTTTAATCTTTGTGCATTTATTCATGTTTGCCTTGTGGCCTAGTATGTGGTCAATTTTAGAGAATGATCCATGTGCATTTGAGAAGAAAGTGTGTTCTTTTCCTCGTTAGTGTAGCGTCCTATAGATGTCTATTAGATCCATTTTGTCTAGGTCTTCTTTTAAGGCTTTTGTGTCCTTGTGTAGCTTTTGTTTTTTTGATCTGTCCTTTGTTGAGAGTGGGGTGTTGAAGTCTCCTACTACATATGTATTTTCATCTATATTTGTTTTCAGTTCTCTTAGTAGCTGTCTTATGAATCTTGGTGAGTATATGTTGATAATTTTTATGTCTTTTTGGTTGGTTGACCCTTGAACCATTAGATAGTGACCTTCTTTATCCTTTGTTACTTTTTTATTTTGAAATCTGCTATGTCTGCTATAGAATGGTTACCCTTGCCTTTTTTGGGGAGGGCCATTTGCTTGTAGAATTGTTTTCCATCTTTTACCTTCAATCTATGCTTGTCTTTTGGGATCAGATGTGTTTCTTGGAGACAGAAGAATGTTGGGTTCTGTCTTTTAATCTAATCTGCAACTCTATGTCGTTTGATTGATGAGTTTAGCACATTCATATTTAGAGTAATTATTGATGTTTGAGGATCTAACAACGTGATTTGGGGTTCTGTTTTAGTTATTTCTTTCTTTTCATTATTCATTCTTTTTTATTCTTCTGCAGGTTTTGATCTTAGGGCTTCTTGCAGGAGTTCTTGGAGAGGGGGTTTGGTGGTAGCAAATTTCTGGAGACTTTTTTGTCTGAGAAGGTTCTAATTTTTCCTTCATAAAGGAAGGACAGCTTTGCTGGGTAGAGTATTCTTGGTTGGCAATTTTTTTCTTGGAGTGTTTTGAAGATGTGGCCCCATTCTCTCCTTGCTTGGAGTGTCTCCAAGCAAATCTGAGGTCGGTCTGATTGGTTTTCCTTTGTAGGTTATCTGTTTCCTCTCTCTTGTTATTCTCAATATTTTTTCTTTATCTTTGGCTTTTGAAAGTTTCGCTTTAATGTGTCTTGCTGTGATTTTTCTTTCATTAAAGTAGTTTGTTGTCATTTTTGTTTACTGTATTTCTATTTTCATTTCTTCAGATTTGGGAAATTTTCCTCCATTATTTCATTGAAGAGCGTTTCAGATCCTATGTCTTTCTCTTCACCTTCTGTTATTCCAATTACTCTTATATTTGTTTTCTTTAGGGTATCTGACAGATCTCTGATTTTCTTCTGTCTTCTTACTTTGGTTTTCTCTCTCTCTTTCTTCATTCTCTCTACTTCTGTATCCTCTAGTGTCCTATTCTTTCTTCTATTTCTTCTTATCTGCTTTACTGGCTTTTCCCTGCATTTTTGAGTTCTTCTATTGCTCCTCTTATGCACTGCATCTCCTGCAGCTTCTTATTTATGGCTTCAATTTCATTTTTCTGTACTTCAATGATACTCCTCATTTTGCTGTAATCTTTTTTATTCTTTTCTACTACTTCTTTTAGTTCATTGAAAGCTTCTACCCTCTTGCTTTCCCCTTTTCCCCCTCTTCCTTGGTCTTTAAGTGCTTTTAGCATGTTGATTCTAAATTCTTTCTCTGAAATATGAAGCATTTCTTCCATGTCATTCATGTTGGTTTCACCAGATTGTTCATCCTTTGGTGGTGAGTTATTTTTCTTAGAGCTTGCTTGAGTATTTGTATTCTTCCTCCTTCTTGTGTTTTCCTCTTGTACTTGCTCTACGTATTGAGTGACTACTTCTCAAGTATTATATGGCATGTTGAAGCCTATCTCATTGTGATTAACTCTGCCTTTTTGCTTTTGCTACTGTGGTGATTATATCTTGTTCCAGTTGGCTATAGTGGGAAACAGTTCCTTTTCAGAGAGTAGATGTGTGACTAGATGTAGTTTCTATTGTATTGTCTGTCTTCTTTTTCGTTGTTTCTACTTTCAGCTTGATGGACCTTAAATATTTTTTAGTGCCTCCAAGCATCTAGGCTTGTTGTATAACCCTTTATTGAGTGGGGTGTCTTGACGCTCTTGGGTAGTGAGTGTCCTTGTTTTCCAAGTTTGCTTTTGGGCTTCGGGGTGCGAGCTGGTGGCCTCCAAGTTGACTTTCCCAGGGCCTGAAAAACTCAGTCCATGCCTAGTCTGAACAGCCAAGGCCCATTTACTTGCAAATTGCAACCCCACCCTATCTCCCAGGAGCATTAACTTGACAACTGGGAGTAGACTCTGGGGGCTGGCTGGAAGCCTCACCTGATCCCAGCTGCTGGGGTGGGGGCTTGTCTCCGCCAAGTTGGATTTCCCTGGGCCAGTAAAACTCAGTCCTCATGTGCCTCAGTCTGAGCTGCACTGGGCTTTGGGATGTGAGTTGGTGGCCTCCAAGTTGACTTTCCTGGGTAGCAATAATTTCTTAACAAATTTAGACTATAACATATTTCATCTCCTTTGGGCAAATACTGAGTAGAATTCCTGGGTCATAGAACAGGTATATTTACTTTACTAGGCTCCAAAAAAGAGGTTCCATGTGTGGCAGCACTAATTTATCCACTGCTAGTATTATGTCAGTTCCAGTTCATCTATTTGAAGCTGAACCCATCCTTCCAATCAGTCTTTGTTTCCTAAGTATCATGAGACTTTGGGAAATTTCACTTTGCATTACAAACCGCTTAGTTGCCCAATTTCCTACTTGCTAGAATGCAAGAGGGATCCGTTGAGGGGAAAATGGACCTCAATTTAGATACTTAAGGTTTCCATTTAGTCCATTTGACTTTCAGAACCTTTGCTTGTTTAATTTTCCCCCTTTCTTACCCAGAAACAGTCACTTGTTCCCTCCCATCACAGAACAGCAGAGGTGGTAGGCCACCGTGGAAAGACTCCCAGTTCACCTGGTTACCATTGGACCCATGCCACTTTGCATTTTTTTAAGTTTGCTTTTTGTGATTTATCCATTCTATTTTCTTGTTGCTGAGGTCAAAACATTGGGCTCCATTTTTCCTAGAAGCAGAAAGTTTCTGATTCTACATATGTTGGTATAGTGATATCATGACAATTATAGGTCACACATATGATTTTGGGTCCAAACATAAGGATGAAACAGTTTTCACCTTCATTTGTTTTAAAGTATGACATTGGAAGCAAACTTGATTAACTCTTTTATTCATGTGACTTCTAATATGTATGGTGGTCTGCAGAGAAGAAATTTTGGTAAGATTATAGTCAAAATTATGCCAAAGTGGGTAATGAAAGTGTTCAATAAGATTAGATATTTAACCTAAGCTTTTAATATCTTATCTTTGTATCCAACTTCTTGCAAACCCTCTTTTATCCCTTTATAACAATCTCCTACCTCTACCTAGTTTTGTGTCATACCAATTCCTTCTCAATTTTGAATATAACTGTGAAAAGAAAAGAGGACATTTAAGGGATAAGAAGAGGTTAAGTAAATTTCGAAAGAAGTAAAATTTATGCTCGGTGTATTAGTGTTTATACACATTCACATTTGTATGCACACGTGTATGTGTATATGGTTTTTGCTAGGGTATATTTTTGTCCAAGGTTCAAACTTAAATTTGTTTGTTTTTTAATTTATTTTTTATATTTAGTTGAGGTAATTTTAGGATAACTCCATCAGATATTGTACTGTAGTATACCCACCACCTACTCATTCATATTCTTGACCATAGTTCATTGTACTTCATTCCCTCTTTATTCTTACCATCCCCCAGTCTCCCCTCACCTGGATTCTACATTTCTATAGTCAGCTATCAAGGATTGTTTGTAAACTTGTATTTCAGTTTACTTACTCTGTAATTCACATATTGATGATACCTTATGGTATCTATATTCCTTCTTCTGACTTATTTCACTTAGTATTAACCCATCTGTGTTGCTGCAACTGGCATGTGTTCATTTTTGATTGCCTAGCAATATTCCATTGTGGATATATACCATATCTTCTTGATCCACTAATCTGTTCTCAGACAGTGGTTGTTTTCATGATTTAGCTATAGTAAGTAGTGCTGCAATAAACAAAAGAGTCCAACTTACCTTTTGAATTAGCACATTTGAATTTTGGGGGTAGATGTGTAGGAGTGAAATTGTTGGGTTGAATGGCAGATCCAGATCCATTTTTAATGTTTTGACATACTTCCATACTGTGTTTCACAAGGACTGGAACAGTTTGTATTCCCACCAGCAGTATAGGAATGTTCCTTTTTCTCCATATCCTTGTCAGCACTTGGTTTTGGTTTTTTCCATATAGACGATTCACACAGGTATAAAGTGTTATTTCATTGTGGTCTTGATTTGCATTTCTCTAAAAATAAATTGTTTTCATACCTGTTGACCATTTGAATTTCTTCTTTTAAGAAGTGTGTATTGAGTTTTTTTGCCCATTTTAAAAGGGTTATTTATTTTGTTTTTGTAGAGTATATCTTTGATATCAGTCTTGTGCTAGCTGTATTGTGTGCAAATATTTTCTTCCATTCAGTTCTCTTCATTTTAGTTAATGGTTTCTTTTGCAATACAAAGGTTTTTAGTTTGATGTAGTCCAGCTCAAACATTTACATTTAGAATGAAATTAAGAAAAAAAATTCTAAAAATTTGTATCAATACTAAACAGAAATAATTTGTGTAAAATTAGGTACTTAGACTTTCATCTTCAAAAACTTTCACCTTTTTTTTTAGAGATATATGATATTAAGATGAAAGTATTCTTCTTTAGATGTATGACCTCATTATTTCAAGAAAACTTGCCAACAATCTTCCAAAGAGAAATTTTTCACTCAAATTGAGTGATGCATTTAACCTTCTAATTGCTTTTAAAAGACAAAACAAACCCCCCACACAGCAAAATACATTCCATCATTTGGAAGAAAGTTATCCTTTTGCTCTTACTCTATATTCTAATATATCTCAAATAACATTTCATTTTTGTTAAAATTTTACTGAGTTAGAATCATGTTAAAATAATATGTTAAATTATAATAATATGTTAAATTATGTTAAATCCCATTGATTCTGTTATTTGTTTAAAACTAATTAGATCTGTGACCTAAAGCAAATGTGTTTATCTTTCTGATGCTTCTTTTCATTATTTCAGGGAAAGAAGTTAATTTTATCAGTTCTACTTGTCTTTAGCCATGTTGGTATGTATATGTGACAACTATCAGAGTGTTTGTGTGATTAGTCCTACGGGGTTCAAATAATTAAATGAATATGCGATTTGGAGACTACTGATTCTTAATTTTAACTAGATTTCAGGGCTATGTCCATGATATCATCTCTTAACTTGGTGAAATAAGCAAGATAAACTTTTTTACTTAGACAAGGAGAAGGTCTACATATCCTGCTGTACTCCCCTGTCTTTTCTTAAGCCCTCCTTCCTTCCTTCTTGGCTTTGAAATATGAGGCAGTCCTTGGCAAAGTCTTTATGTGCCATATCCAAGAGAGAGTAAGAAGTATCCAATGGTTGTATCAACACAGTAAGCAGTTCCAAGAAAATATATTTTTTCCTCTAATCAAAATCAATGTATACATAAAAACTACAACTAGATTCTATCATTAATGCTTTAGTTATGTATCCGAGCATTCTCTTGTCCTTGACCCACAGAAGAATTATTCAGAGAGGAAGTGAAAAGAAGTGCCTTGTGCTCCCTCTAGAGGGAAAAGTGTGCTATTAACTGTAGTACTTCATAGGGATTAGTTCAAGAGATTAAATATGAATATACTCTGTTAGAATTTATTCACATGAGAACCCATGACTAAAAATGTTGAAAAATATCCTAATGTTCAATAGGGCTTTAATATAGGAAAGTAGTGTAGTGTAAAATATTGTTGTAAATGTATATAAGGTAGAAACTAACAGGTTTATTAAAATAGATAAATAATGGTAAAGAGTACAGGATCAGTTCCATGGAAGAAAGGATATTTCAACATCCTAGAGATATGGAATATAAGCCATAATTTTCATTCATTCATTCATTCATTCATTCATTCATTCATTCATTCATTCATTCATTCATTCATTCATTCATTCATTCATTGTCTTGAATGAATGAATGTCTATTTTTGCTTGTGGAACCACAGGCTCATGTTGCCTGGGGTACCACAGACTCAAGCAATCCCCAGCCTCACTTCCCAGGTAGCTGGAATTACAGGCACGCACCACCACACCCAGCTATTATTTTGGGACTAGGTATTGCTATGTGCTCCCATCAGGACTAGAACCATGATCTCTAGCCCCAGCCATGGCTTCCTAGGCTGTCATTTATGCCCAGCCTACAAGCCATCATTTTAAAAGAACTTTCTAAGTTATCTTTAATGTCTTTGAATTGCAAAAAAAAAATTGTTTCCTTTTTTCTGAATTGTATAATTTGTATTATGGTAACTTTGATTTTCAATAACATATGATTTAGGGGTACAGGTTCATTCTTCTTCAATATATGCTATCACACCAAATCCACCACCTAAACATCCAAATCCCCCATCATGAACCATTGATCTATCTCCCTAATACTCCATACCCTGATTTCTAGGACTTGTTCTGATTTAGTTTACTTTCCTTTGTTTATATTTCACATATGAGTAAAACCATATAGTATTTGTCTTTCTCCTTCTGACTTATTCCACATAACATAATCCCTGCCAGTCCCATCATGTTGTCTTAAATAGAAAGAATTCAATCTTTTTAGAAAGTTAAGTTGTATAGTATCAATCTGTGCACATCACATCATTATTCACTTACCTGTCTTTCGGCACTTAGGGTATTTCCATAACTTGTCAATGTAAGTCAGGTTGCAATGAACACAGATGTGCATGCATGCCTTTAAATTGGTGTTTTTATAGTCTTTGGAGAGATACTGAAGAGTGGAATTTCTGGATGCTATGGCAAATCTAATCTATTTTTAATTTTTTGAGAAAGGTGCACACTGCTTTTCATGGGGCCTGGATCTGTCAATATTCCCACCAAAAGCGTACAAGGCTTTTCTTTTTCTCCACATCCTTTCCAATACTTATAGTTTCTGGTGTTTTTAATGTTGGTTATCCTGTCTGTATGACTTGCATTTCCCTCTTAAGTGTTGGTGATCATTTTTGTCATGTGCCTGTTGTCTGTCACTACATTTTCTTTGGAGAACTGCCTATTTAGTTCTTCTGGCTATTTTGTGATTGGATAATTATTTTGAATTATATGAGTTCTTTATAGATCTTGGATGTTAACCCTTGTCAAGTGTAGGAGATATAGATATACTCTCCTACTCAGTTGGGTATCTTTATGATTTGATAGTTTCTTTCATGGTACAGAAACTTTGTAGTTCAGTATAATTTCATTTGCTTACTTTTGCTTTTGTATCCCTTGCTATTAGAGTCAAGTGCCTATAGGCACCTCTGAAACCAATGTCATGGCATGTTTCGCCTGAGTTTTCTTGTATGTATTTCATGGTTTCTGGGCTTAAGTCCAAGTCTTAAATTCCTTCTGAATTAATTTTTGTGTATGGTATGAGATTGATCTATTTTCATCTTTTGTATATTGTTGTTTTCCATGACCATTTGTTAAAGTCTCCATTATACTCTTGACTCCTTTGTTATATGTTAGTTTCCATCTAAGTGTAGATTTACCGCTGGGTTTTCAATTGTTTTCCATTGATCTGTGCTGTTTTTTTTTACTTCAGGGTAATATTGCTTGGGTTCAATAGCTTTTTGGAATAGTTTGAAGTCTGAGAGATTAGAGCCCAGTGTCTTCACAGGGTCTTGCTGCTTCTTCTCTTACCTTTATGTAAAATTTCAACTTTTTGAGACTAGTCTCACTATTTTGCCTGGGGAACCACAGGCTCATGTTGTCCGGGGTACCATGGACTCAAGTGATCCCTAACCTCAACCTCCCAGGTAGTTGGGATTACAGGCACGCTCCACCACATCTAGCTATTTTTTGGGGAGTAGGTCTCGGTATGTTGCCCCAGGCAGGTCTTGAACCCGTGGACTCAAGCAATTCCTAGTCCTGGCCTTGTTCCATAGGCTGCGATTAAAGGTACAAGCCACTGTGCCCAGCCCCTAAAATTTCAACTTTTACCTTCTGTTCATTAATTTTATTTCTGAACTCACTGATTTTTTTCCTGTCTTTTATTATCTCTTTGATTAGTTTTTCTGCGTTCTCTTATATCATTTTGCTTTGCCTTTTGGTTTTCTTCCACCTCTGTTTCTTTACTATAGCGATATTGATGAGGAGAGAGCACATGCCATGCCTTTGTGGTTGGATTCTAAAGATCTGTGCTCTCCTCGTGATGTCATATCTCCTTGAGATCTTTAGTTGCTATGCATTAAGTGATTTTATTTGCCAATTATGCTACTTAAATTTCCTATTAAATGTATCTCTGCCAGTAACTTAGAGGATTGAACAACTTTTTAGAGGTGACTGTGGTTTGGTTTTATTTTATTTTGTTTTTTTTGGCCTTGACAGGATTCTGTAGCTGCCAAGATCTGTTTCCTGCAGTTTCTGAGTCACAAGGTTGGGGCATGTACCGTCAGGATCCAGCTGCTGGTGACCACGTGTCAGAAGGCAGAGTGGCTGACTAGTGCTTGTGGCAGTGTTACTACCCTTTCCTTTTGGGTTCCAGACCTACAGAGCAGGTTCAATACTCACATCTGTGACCCTAATAAGGTCAGCACTAATTCTAAGCTATAAGAGTGGAAGGATATAACCTAAAACAGTCTGTCCTTTTTTCCTTAGTGGATGGTCAGTTTGTAAGGGGCACCCTAACTCCTCCCCATTAATTTCCTGTCTTTCAAGAATGTATGCCTCCATTATTTTCACCCTCCCCTTTCCAGTGCCCTTTACTGGGCTGGCAGCCCTTGCTGGGCAGCCCTTGATTTCCACATTTCCTACTTGGGACCTCAGCTTCCAGATGTGTCTCTCCTTCACCTCCTATTCAATGAAGTGCCAGTCTCCTCCATGTCTCTCTGTACAGTCTGTTGAAGCCCACTATCCTGCAGGTTGCATCAGTTTCCTCTGAGCTGTGCACACTCTCAGAATAAAGTCCCTTTGGCTAGCTGTTAGATGTTCCTTTTGAGACTGAAGCAAGGACCCTCCTCTGCCCCTTCTTGGTGACATTCCACCATGTATAACTTTCAACTCCCCAAAATCTTTACCCATAGACTACTGGTAACTGGAAGTAATAACATACTCAATTAACACATATTTTGTCTGTAATATATGTAATATTCTACATTGTTAATAATAAAGTAACCCAGAGAAAAGAAAACATTATTAAGAAAATCATAAGGAGAAAACACATGTGTGGTACCATACTGTATTTATTGAAAAACAAAAGAAAAAACACAGTTCAAGTCTGTGTTGCTCAAGAATTAACTGAAGTAGAAGAGCCACAGAATCCATTTGGGTGATAGATACCACCCCCTTGTCTGACACAGAGTTGGTGCCATGTATATATTTATTTACATACATATAGAGTAAAAACATGAATTACATAACTAGTAGACCTTTATTAAAAGACATGAATTAGCATTTATTATGTATAAAAGTTTCTCATGTGCACAAGTCAATTTTATACTTATCTCTCTATAAATTGTATATCATTTCATTCCCATTTTACAGTTTTGGAAATTGAGAAGCAGAGAGATGTAGTAACTGACCCAAAGTCACTCTCTAGTAAATGATGAGAAAAGAATATTTGAATGTATATATGTGATCAGAGGTTATCACCTTGCTATGGACAAGGGGTAGGAAGGGAAGCACCTTGAGAGGGTCCAGGAAACCAGATCCTACCTCTTCAATGGACTGGCCATTTGCTTCCCTATTGCTGTTGTCCTCATTCATTAGTTTGGCAGTGAAATAGGGTGGAAAGAGAGACTTTTTTTTAAACTATTAGCTATAACTCCAAAATCCTCTTTTTTAAGCTTTACCCTAAATGCAGGTGCTAGGCTGCGGTACTTTGTATTTTCACTGACCACCTACTATTTTTGTGCGCACTTCCTGTTGCTTACCAAAAGCTTTTCTCAGCTCTCTTCCAGACCAGAGGGGGAAAAAATAAACCTCTTAATTGCACTTAACTTTCTTTGGGTCCTTTGCCACCCGTAGCCATTTCACTAAAATTTCAAGCCAGAACAAGACTCTGAGTATAGATGAGTTTATTACTAAACAAAGTGAATTCCTAGCTATTTAACTACAGAAAGAAACATAAGAAACCTCCCAATTATTCCAATATTGTCTAAAACCTTCCTCAACTTTGTCCGAAGCCCTTCCTCAAGATTTTCCAAAACTCTCAGTTCTTTAGTTCTGTCAACCTCACCAGTTGTTTAGTCTTTCACAGTTCATTAACATATGCTCAAAGAGTAAACATCTCTCTTTAGCATGCTCCAGCTCTTCCAAAGAGGCAGTCGAAATCATAATGCTGTCTTCTCTTTGTTTTCCTCTTCCAGGTAGTAGAAAAATACTCTATAGTACAGGAACCATAGTTCAGGAACCAGCAAAGTTCATTTTCTTCTCAGGCCTGACTCATATAGCCTCTCCAGAAACACCCAAGTCAAACTCAGCAAGACAAGCTCCAACATGGAGTTCAAATCTCCAACCTCTGTAACTTTCAGCAGGCACATTCAGCTTACACTTACTAAAAGCCATAAGTTACCAGCCTGGGCCAAAGATTTGGGGCCTCAGTTCCCTCAGCTCTCCTGGTCTGGCCTCCATCTTTCTCTCCAGAATGGCGGAATCCCTTTTCTTTGTTGCAACACCATCTATATACCTTTCTTCCTGCCCAAGACAGGGTTCAGGAGGAATCCTGTCTATCATCTATGTTGATGGCAAGAACAATATCAGTCCTCTCTGAAATTTGCAAGTCTATAGCAATAGGAGAGTAGCTAGGTCTTTATTAAAAGTATGTATCAACTGTTAAGAAGTGGGAAGCCCCCCCCCATATCAGCAGTAACAGTCTCCTCCCTGTCTTTTTTCCATGTTATGATGGGAATTAGATTTGGACCAAGGTGATTATAAAATGTCGAAGAAGTAAATGCATTTTAAAAATATTAGGTAAACAGTGGGAGTTTGGTATTTAAACAGGCTAAGAGGGAGAAGGGTTACCTTCTCTTAGAGTTTACATGACTGAGTTAACTGAGGGCTTGGGGGGAAATTCATGCCCTTGGGAATCTTGTTGACTAAGAGTTAAGAGCTCTGGGAGTAGGATACGGGAAGAGGAGAACCCTGTTGTTTTTAAATAGATGGATATTTGCCAAACATGTATCCCTATATAGACCATAAATGTCAATTTGCCTTAGGAGATCAGTACTATAAGGCATTTTGTTAATTAGCTTTAAAGTGCATATTAATAATTTAAAAATGATTAGTAGATGTTTTTGGTTACAGAATAATGCTATTTGCTATAATTTATTCTTTTTGTGCTGTATCTGGACTATATCTCAGGGTTCCTTTCAAGTATGGGATAAAGTTAAAAGGGTTTCCTCATCAAATTAAGGACGCAGGATTACTTAACTAAATTACAAAGGGACTGATCTCCTTTTATTTCCCCTCCCTTGTCCTCCTGCTTCTTTTTCTAAATAAATTAACATGCAATTTAAATGGAGTGAATTATAGCCCATCAGGAGATATACTTTAATAGCTCCTGGAACAAAAACTAATAGGATAACAAGCTTGATTCAGTCTAGAGTTACTTTAAAATTTAGTTTGAAATTGGATTTTGACCTACTTTAAGGTATAATTTCCAGAGTTCAAAAATATGATATATTTCGGTTTTTATTGCTTTTGTATTTCTGTGTGAAAAAATTGATGCAGTGTTTCTAAACTAAGAAATTTAATAGCAATAGTGGTTGTATTGACTTTAATAATTTATAATTAAACATGTATAGACATAAATTGTTAGAACTAAAGGGTACTTGCTACATAGTAGTTCTTAGTCTATAGAAGCCCAGTTCTAAGAAAATGCTTTGGATGCTATCCATTCAAGGTGGGAAACACTGCACAGCAGTGCTCACTGTTGGCAAGTGAGAATGCACATGGACTTTAAAGGTTCTCAGTAACTATGCAGTAATGAAACCCATCGATCTTTGTTTAGCTGACAGTTTCTGCACTTTATTTCATCATGGCATCTTTCTAGCCAAACAGCTTTTAGTGTCTTGAAGGAAAAACACTATTGAAATATTTTGTTCCAGATGAAATGACTTGCCCATGGCCACCAAACTCAAGGATTTTGATTACTAACCCACTATAGCTACCTGATGCCCTTACCAAAAATCCCAAAGAACAGCTGCTCATTAATGATCTATATTTAGAGAACATATGCTTATTAACTAGTGAATGCTTTTTTCAATGTTCACAAACCATCTCTTACAATTTGTTTTATTAAAGTGTCATTGTTTCATAACATAGGTTTTAGTTGTATATCATAACTGAACATCTGTATCTACTACATTAAGTTCACTGCTAAAAGTTCAATACCATCCATCATACAATTGACCCCTTTTATCTGATATACCTACTTCTATTCCCCTTTTCTTTGATACTATAGTCTAAAAGTTTATTTCACATGCTATTTTTTTAATAAACTTTTCTCAAAGGTTAGTAACTGCTGCTATTAAGTTCATCCATCTGGAGTTACCAGTATTTGAAATTTAAGCCCTTTTTCAATTTTTAATTGTTTTGGTTTCCTAAAGACTATTGATAATGTGCCTATGAACACATGTTCAAATACCATGATTCTTCTCTTTTGGATATCTAAAATCCTTGAAAACAGTTACTGTCCCACAATTAATATATATATGTATATATATATATATAAATGTTTCCCCATATGTCATATATATATAAAATAATCACATTAGTGGTGTGTAGTTTAATATATAATACTTGTATATTTGCTTTTGAGGCCATTTTTTGTGTTAGAAAATGTTAAATGATTTTGTTCATTATATCATAGTTTGGATTTAACCATGTATATTTTTAGGCTTTATCCTGAATATTTAACTCCTATATTTGGATCAAACCAGGTTAGTTTAACCCAGTGTCCCTCACCTCCTACCCCTAACTAAAGGAACATTGGTAAAATCCTGATTAGTCCCTGGTTTAAAAAACAAATTACATCTTGTATTAATCCTCGTGGGTTCATGACTGACATGCTTGTAATATTTTAAGGTACAGTTTAAAGCAAAATAGAAATTACAGAGTCCTTAGGAGAGCAACATGACATAAGAGAATTCATATAGTTCAGCTGAAATGATGTTTATTAGTGCAAAATAGTGTAGTTGAAGCCTGGATAAAAGTGTGATTCCCAATGTGTAGCTTTGAGTAGGACTGACAGTGCCAGAATATTCCCCCACAGCAGTAAAACTGTTCTGTGCTAATTATTGATGGTCAGCTACTGGGAATGCCTTTTTAAAAAATGATTATATATATATATATGTATATGTATATGTATATTTACTTTCTTACATTGCTGTATACTCCAAATTTCTCCCAACCACCATGTCACCTGTGAACTATCATCCTGGACTCTTGTGCTCATCTCTTGCATGATTCTACCCTCCCTTCCCCTTCCTTGCTGTATGCTTTAGTTCTGTTGTCAGTTTGTTAGTTTTTAACTTTTTCTTGTCCTATTGTTTGTTTTATGTATATTCCACATATAAATTAGATCATGCAGTATTTATCTCTTTTCTTTCTTACTCATTTCGATCATCATAATTCCTTTTAGCTCTATCCATGTTGCTGCAAATGACATGAGTTTGTCTTTTTGGTTGCTGAATAATATTCCATTATGTAAATATACCATAACTTTTTGATCCAGGAACACCATTCTTTCAGAAAGTTAAGAACTTACTATCTTAAAAGGTTCCATTTTGTGTGAAATGATGAGACATGGAAGTGAGGAGACTGAGAAGCCTCTGGGAGAAATTGAAAAAATGGGGAAGCTAAGAGATGTGAGACACAGATCCAAGTTTCAATTAGGAGCTGTTTGAGATTGCTTAATATGATGAGACATGTGACTAAACACTAATTCCAGGTGGCATAGCAGCACAGTAGTAAATAACGTTTCCTGAGTGTCTCCTCTGTCTAAGTATTTTCAAAGTATAATTTTGTTTAATGTATACCATAGCCATATTATTATGATTACCATCATTGTACAGATTTGAAATCAGGCTTAAAGATACTAAGGAATTTGTTAAAGATGTTAGAAAGCGAAAGAGCCTGAATGAGGTCTGGTCTGTTGCCTCTGGAGTCCTGCACAGCCCGTTCCCAGCTGTATTCATCAGTGTCCAAGAAGCAGCTAATCCTGACGGGAATTCTAAAAGGACCTAATATGGCAGTAGAGTCATCTGATTAAACATTCAAATATCATCTTATGAACTTACGACACAGTGCTAAGGCCCAGGGCTGTAATGCAGTGGAAAGGTTCTCAGTCTAATGCTGGATACAAGTACTTTTAATGCATTCGGACAGCAAAGAAAGGATAATAAAATATTTCATTTGTGTGCATTCTTAAAAGTATGCACTTTACATATCTCATGGCCATCACAACTTCCTGCTGTGATTTGTGAGATTCATTTTCATTTTGCTGCTGATACCTAAGAGAGGGCAGCGTGGCCCTGTTATTGGCTGCACCTTGGAGGGAGTGCCAGTGTTGGAAGAGACCCAGTTATAGTAAGATGATGAAGCAAGAACGAAAGTGATATATTTTATAAATTTGATATTTGTAATATTTTCTTCTTATTCAGTTTTATGTATAATTTCCCCTTAATTTTAGCAAAATACAGATGTCTTTATTTTATGATGATATAATGTTGTCCAGTTTATTTCTTACATAGATTTTTATCTTAGGTAAACAAATTTAAATTTTATTTATTTCAAAGGCAACAAATACTTATTACATAGAGATAAGAAAATCACCTTTAATCTGGTTGCTAAAGGTAGACACTATGACTGTTACCCTTTGGGGTTTTTGGTATGGGATATGCATTTTAAATTTTTCTCACAAATACTCTTTATGCTATTTTATAGCTTATTTTTACTTCATTTAGCAGACAATCGTAAATGTTTCCCCATATGTCATTAAGTATTTTAACTTTTGAATCACATTGGGTTTTGTTGAAAGGTTGAATTACATTGAGTTTTATTAAAAGGATGTGTCATAATTTAATTGATAGCTTATTTAAAGACTTTTCTTGACCTTTATCATAGAGGTTTTTATCTACTTTTAAATTGAACTTGCAAGTAGATATCTGATGTGCATTTTCTGCTGAAGAAAGAGTACAGTTTCTCCATGATTCTTATTATAAGTACTGGTGATTTTAACAGTTCTATCTATAGGTTTCTGAAATAAAAGAAGCCAAAGTAGGTTCATTTTTCCTACCCTTTCAAAAAAGGATGTGAAGTAAAGGAAGCAACTTTCTAGGACTCTGAACTTGGGAACTGATTCATTTCTCTTGGTCAACAGTAGGTGTCACTTCAGTTGTTGAAAACTAAAACCAGGCAATTTTTAGAAGGAAAATCACTAGGGTATTCATTTAGGCTTATTTTCTGCCTAGTCTTTTTCCATGATGATATTCCCTCTAAACTCCAAGTTTTCTGTAATTACTACCCTGTAGCACCATCATTAGTCTAATATGACCAAACAAGTGCATTTATACCTTATTGTAGCTATTTAAAAAATATCTCTGAAATGCTTTTCTGTTCCCTTTTACCTTGTTAGTCTGAATAAAAATTAAAAAAAATTACAAAATAAAAAAATGACAGTAGCCAGTAAGGAATTTGTATTGAAAATGCTATAGGAGCTAAAGTTGAGGGAACCTGTATTTTAATTTTAACATCAATGAATAAATCTTCTATTTTTCTATTGAAAAATGGGCATGAATTTTCAAAAATGGTCATCAGTTTTCCATGTGTTGATGACATGTGCACCAGAACTGAATTCAGTTAAATTTCTTTTTAAATTTGACTAGGAAAAATTTGACTAATTTCCTAGTCAGTTGCTTACTTCTCTTGCTAGAAAAATTAGATCAATTATAACTATTTAAAGAATCTGGTGTCTTTGTGTTGAGACTTTTTTTTTCCAATTTAGTATATTTCCCAAGAAACAGATCCTATAAATGGAATTACCAGGCTAAAAGGTATGCACAATTAAAAAAATCTTAGTGCACATTACCAAATTGATTTTGAAATAGACTGGCTAATTCTTAATGCAGAAGGTTCATATATTTCTTACAATAACTGGTTAATTTGGTTGTGGTTCACTTAACACATGGCACAATCATGTTACAAGTTTTTGAAGTTTTCCTCTTTCAGTGTAGATTTGAAAGATGGCTCCTTTCTTTAAAAAAGATCTCTCTGCAATTTACTGTATTACATTCAATGTAATTATTGGCAATAAATTTTGATAAGTGGCTTTGATAAAACCACTTGCTAGGTCCTTTATCTTGAGATTTGTGTCATATGGAACAGCTAATGTCATATTTTCCAAGCATTCATGTAAACTTATTGTTGGCAAGTTTTTCTCCAATCTAGTCTTCTATGAATTAAAATGCAGACTTGAAATATTAGTAAGAGGACAAATTTTTAAATTTATTAATTGTTTCCCCTCATTTAATTTGTAGAAATTGTGACTCTGACATTACTCTTGACATTCTGATTATCTTTCTGGGTCAACTTTGAGGTTGGCATATATGATACTTAAAAAAACAAAACAAAAACAAAAAAAAATCAAAAACCAACCAGCCAAACAAACAAAAAACCCTACCTCTTAAAAAAAACTATGAGCCTTTGACTCACGTTTCAAAGCTCTCTAACCTGCAAAATTATGTAACTTTACTGTCTGCTTTGGAAATCTGGTTTATTTCATTGATACTTTTGAGGTATGGATAAGATCTATACTACCAGGATGCTATTATCAGAAATAAGAACACCATACAACAGGCTGGTTAGATGGCTAGAATCAGTACTATCACCATTATTTTGAACTTGCCTATATCTTATAAAAGTAAAGTACTGATATTAGGTTATTGATATATATTAATAACTTAAGAAAAGTGCAACAAGATGTATTAGTCAGGAATCTTCTAATATGACAAAACCTAAACTAGTATGAACACAAGGAGCAATTTATTGTTTGTATAAACAGAAAATCAAGAGACCAAGTAAGTTCCAAGTAAATCCAGATCTAAAGGTGATGTAGGACCTAGTGATATTCTTTCCTTCTTCTTCTTATTTATTTATTTTAGTTTCTTATTTTTTCTTTTTTTTGTTTAAGACTAGGTCTCTCTATGTTGCCCAGGGTAGTCTCGAACACATGAACTCAAGCAATCCCTGGCCTCTTGCCTCCCAGCACTTGGATAACAGGTACATGCCACCACGCCCAGCCGGTTTCCTATTTTTTCATTTCATGTCAGAAGTCTGTCTTAATGAGGTAGCAAAACTACTCTAAGTTCACATTTGCAGCTCTATGTCAACAGTTTTTTTATTAACTGATAGTGACCCCACTTCACTAGTTTAATCACTGGGATTCTGAGAATGGTTTTTATGGCAGCATTATCTATCGTATTCTGAATGAATTCTCTCCCCTAAGTGGTGTCACCTTGAATGATAACCCTCTTGATCTCAAAGGGAAACCAATTGAAAATTGATTTTCAAAAACTTCATAGTTGGAGAGCTCTGGAAAAATTTTAGTAGGTTTACGGTGTTTCCACATTCAAGGCAGCCTTGGAAAAACTCTTTCTGATAAAATATATTTTTGTAAAGCTTGAAAAAAGAGAAAGAGAATTCTAGAAAAACAGGTTTCTTCAGGCAATTTCCATAAAGGGTGAAGAAAGGAGCTTGCAGAAAATATATATTTGCACATAAGCGTTTACTGTTTTCCAGGCTGTACCTAATTTTGGGGAAGGGAAACAAAGAGTTCTGTATTGTTCAAAAAACCTAAAGCCGAAAAAACATGATGTACTGAATGTAGACAAATGAAGTGGGAAACATCAGTCTGAGTCCTTTAGCTTTCCCCTCTAATTTTGATATATTTTTAAAGTAAAGTTTATTTAGGTATCTAGAACCTGAGCAAATGAAGGAAAATATTTTGCTTATCTGAGAAACATTACAGAGATTTTTGGCATGATTAGACCATAAGTTTCTTCAGGTCAGAGGCCTCTGCTGTTTGTTCATCACTGTGTTTACCCAGCATGAGACAGTATAAATGGCTGCTTGTAGGTATACTTTGAACAACTGGATGGATATGAGTAATTCTTTCTGGGTCTACTATTGGAGGACCCAAAATGTCAGCTCTTCTGTAAAGATTTATGAACTATATGTGTTCATGCTGTTTTCAGCAAGGAAACTGCTTTCTATCTCCTGGGTGCTCTTCTGTAACTGCTACCCAGAGAGTGCCAGGGGAAACAATGACCCAGAAACAGAAGTGGGGTTCCCCTGCCCCTGCTTCCCAGCTACTGGAATTTTGCCTAGTCTAGTTGGTAGATAATGTAGTTGATATTTTTGCTCTGGCTTTAGTAAAGGATAATCTGGGATGCACTCTTCTATTTTGATAGTATTGGTAGGCAAGATAGGGCTTAACAATTGATGTAAGGGAGACAGAGGTGGGGACATGGACAGAAGAAAGGAGAAAGTGAAGAAAGGGTGAGGGGGAAGGAAAAAGGATATTGGCACATATAGATACAGATCTTAGTTTATATGTTAACCCTTTCTATAAATTTATCTGGGTTTTAGTTATTCAATTTGGATAGCATTAGGACAAGAATAAAAATAATAGTGATCCCAAAACATACTTATAATGAAAATCCTTATTGCTTCAAAAGATTAAGTGACTTCTGAACATGAGTCCTATTTCAAACTGCACTTGAAAGCATAAATGTGCTCTAGTTTATGGAATTTGTGCTAATTTTCACAGAAGACAGAATGAGATGGGGGGTACTGATAGTTGTTTGTGTATAAGCCTGTGAATATTTTGAAAATGTTTAAACTTTAAAGCAAGAAACCAATTCTCAGGAGTTGGATTTCTGGTTGCAATAAAACAGATAATTTTTACTTGGATATGCCTGTAGCAAATGCTGCAAGACAGAAAACCTCATTATAGGCTGATTTGTGTGCTACAAGCTCTGTATAGCTGTTGAGGATATTGATGTTTTGAATAATGAATAAGCACATGGGAATGAGAGGATATATAAAACACAGTACTTAAGCTTACAATCTACCTGCAGCAGCTGTTTACCTCCAACTGTTGTAACTGAATTTGGTTTAACAGAATGATATGAAATATATTTCTATGGTTTTCAACACACACCACAGACAAGGTTGCACAGAATTCCATACCACCTGCAAAGTCACTTCAGTGGTTTCTGAGACTCACCAAGTGTTATCCAAAGCCCTTACCAACAAGAAAGGTGGAACTCCACTGTTCACATGAGACATCTTTGCATTGCAACCACCATTTATTTCAATAGTTCTTTAAAAAATTAGACATTTTTTTTACATTGCTGTAGTCCCCATATTTTTCCTTCCACCATATCACCCATGACCCATCACAATTTTTCCCTTATGTTTCTTTCTACCGTTTCCCCACCTCCCCACCTTCCCATCCTTTGCTGAATGTTTCATTTCTATGGTCTGCTTTTTAGGTTTGATGATTTCTCATCCGTTTGTTGGGTTTACCTGTGTTCCTCATGTAAGTGAGACCATCCAGTATTTCTTTTTCCTTCAGACTAACTTCAGTCTGCATCATCCTTTCCAGCTCCACCATATTGCTGCAAATGAGTTTGTCTTTTCTGATTGTTGTTTTGTGGCAGTTCTTTAACAGTACAGTTTAATCCTGAATGTGGATTGCGGGCAGGGATTTAAATGTAGGATCTGCTTTTGTTGATAACATGTTTTCAGTGAATTATCTAGTGGGGAATCCTAGCATTGGGCTTCCTCATTTCTGTCATTTTTGGCATGAGCACACCCCTGGTTGTGTGATAAATCTGTACTCTTAATGCCCAGCCAGTTGGTACATGAACTGCTCTGTTTTTTCCTATAAGAATCACCCTCCCCCCCCCCCTTTTTAATGGTTGTATATATTTTTTTCTTACATTGTTGGATATCCTGAAGTTCTCCCACCACCAAATCACCCATGACACATCCCCTTGTGCTCATCCCTCCCATGATTTTAACATCCCTTCACCCTTCCCCTCCCTTGTTCTGTGCTTCAATTCTGTTGTCAGTTGTTAGCTTCAACATTTTTTGTCCTTTTGTTTGTTTTCTGCATTTCCTAGTAGACCATCTGGCATTTATCTTTTTCTTTCGGGCTTATTTTGGCTAGCATAATTCATTTTAGCTCCATCCATGTTGCTGCAAATGGCATGAATTTTTCTTTTTGATTGCTGAATGGTATTCCACTGTGTAAATATACCACAGCTTTCTATCCAGTTTGGAGGTATGGATTGTTCCTATATCACGGCTGTTGCAAATAGTGCAGGTCTCCTTTTGATTTAGTGTGGGGAACCCCATATTGATGCACCTAATTATTTGCCAAGGTCCAGTCTACAAGATCCTCTTTGTTCTTAATGACTCAGCTTTATGAAATTACATGTGAAAGTATTATGAAATCATACATCCCTTCAATTAACTTTCCTTTTAATGGAATGAATCCCTGTATCAATTTGAGTTCTCCAGAGCAACAGAACCAGTGGGTGTGTGGTAGGAAAGATGGAATGATTGACTTGTTTGTAAGTAATTGACTTGTGATTATGAGGACTGACAAGTATAATGTCTGCAGGGCAGGATTGCAGGCAAAAAGCTCAAGAAGGATTTTTGTTTCACTCTTGAGAATTCCTTCTCAGAGAATCTTTAGAATTATTTCTCAGAGAAACTTGAATTTTTTTTTTTAAGGCCTTCAGTTGATTGGCGGAGGCCCACTCACCTTTTGGAAGTTGGTCCACATAAATTCAGACCAATGTTAGACGCTAATGACATCTACACAATGCTTCCCCCTCACTATCTAGACTGGTGTTTGAGTAAACAGCTGACCACCAAAGCCAGAGCACAATCCCCTTCTTAGGTCACTTTCCTAAGCAGGCTGCCTTCCAGACAGCCCTCTCTACCACGTGCTTATTTACTTCATTCAGATTTCATCCTGATTTCACTTAGATTTTAAAGGCTACTTGTAATTGACTTTTGAAACTTGATTTTTAAAAAAGCAGTGTTGGTTAATTACCTAACCCATAAAAAAACTTGTAATGCTGAGTATATGTGATATAGAATATTGTTTTAATAGTTCAAAAGAATAATGCCCCAAAACAGATGATTGGCTAAAAAAAAATGGTACATATACATGATGGAATACTACGCATCAATCAAGGAGGACAAACACATGTCATTCACAGCAACCTGGATGGAACTAGAAAGATTCATATTAGCAGAAATAAGTCAAAAAGAAAAAGAGAAGAACAGGATAGTGTCACTTATATGATGGATATAGGGAAAAACAAACAAACAAATAAGAAAAAATGAAAACAACCAATGGGACTGAACCATGGAGGGAGAGAGGAGGAGGGGGAAGAAGGCGGGGTAGGTGAAGAGCACAAAAGATCAGGATGGTTAACAAATGTTAGTGAAGTGGGAAAGCCCCGGGGTACAAAATAATGTAATAATGTAATATAAATATAAATATACATATATATGCAAATTAAAATTTTTAAATTAAATTAAAAAAAGAAAAAAAAGGACAGGGTTATTAGGGAATGGAGAAAGAAAAAGAAAGCCATCTGCATAGTGCCAGGGAGGCAGGAGAGCTGCTTCTCCCCAGAGTAGAAATTGTACTGATTTCTTTTTTTCTTAATTATTTTTTTTTTTATATATGTGTTTCACATCTTTGTATTCCCTGTAGACCACCCACCACCCCCACACCTTCCCTCCCTGACCACTCCCTCCCATCTCCACCCCTACTAACCCCTCACATACTCATCCCTTTTATGGAATTTTCATGTACATGTCTATGGCCTAAATTGTCAACCGGAATAAACTTTATAATAATAATAAAAAAGCAAAAACAAAAGCAAAAGAATATATCCACAAATTGACCATTAGGTCAATAAACAAATGCATTTGAAATGTCTATTTGGGAACCCTCAGAACACTATATATTTATATGATAGTCTTATAGGGAAGAGGTCATGTCCTATTGTTTTCCCAGTACAGGTACCAGGACCAGAATTAAGCAGGTATTCACCTAATACTTGTTAATTTGGTAAATGCCTTAGCAGGCACATACACCCTTCATCTCTTTCTGCCAGTATATCCTTGCATATAAGATTATGAATTTCCTGAGTTCAGGTGGGGAAGACATATAGTGGCTCCCTAAAATAGGTATATGCACTGTGGCAGATAGGCATAGGCAGCATGGAGGGAACCTCAAATGTCCATCTTAAAACTGGGATATGCACCTATTGCCAGCACCTCATTTTCAAGATCATTCTCTCTCTCTCTAAATAAGATACAGAACCTAGAGTGCTCTCACCTAAGCTATACCTCTGTTTAAATATACCCCAGGGACATATAGAACTGCAAGAGACTTGAGATCACAAGCAGTGTCTCTCCAGTGGGACTTCAAATAAGTCCTTTTATGATAGAACATTGAAGTGCAGGTAGGGAGCTGGAATCTGTCAAGTTCTGCACTCATTCCACATGGTAATTTTTTTTGTCCCTCTACTTCTTGTTCAGTCTCTTGTGAACCTGCTTTGGGGAGGTAACTGTTTATCTTTTCATTCTTGATCTAAATGCCTTTCAGGCTAAGATTGAAATTTATTTGCTTTATTCAGAAGAGTTTCTAAGATAGAGATTTCTTGTTCAGTGCTAAATACAAATTTTTGAGACAGGGTGCCATTGATAGAGATGATACATACATTTGATATGACTATAGACTTGCAAATTTTACTGAGTTGGGTAGTACTTTAATTTGCATACCTGCCTGACAGGACTTCCCCTCCAGGAGTCCTTGGTGGAAAAATTTGGGAAGAAAGGTATAAAGAGGCTTAAGGAACAAAGAAAGGGATTTCAGCCATTTGGGGAGGAAAGATGGAGGCCAGGCCATGAGGCTATAAGGGGCCTTTGGCCTGGGCTGGTAGCTTATGGCTTTTAATAAGCATAAACTGAATGTGACTGATGAAAGTTACAGAGCTTGGAGATTTGAACTCTATGTTGGAATTTGTCTTGCTCAGTTTGACTTGGGTATTTCTGGAGAGGGAGAGGCTGTGTGAGCCAGACCTGAGAAGAAAATGAACTTTGCTGGTTTCTGTACTATAGTTCTGTACTATTAAGTATCTTTCTGTACCTGATGGGGGACAACAAGGAGAAGACACATCACACCATTGACTGCCTGCTTGGAATTGCTGAAGCATGCCAAAGAAAGATATCTACTCTTTGAGCACGTGTAAATGAACTCTGAAGGACTGGAAAAGTGGTGAAGTCAACAAGTCTAAAGAACTGAGGGTTTTGGACAATCTTGGGGAAGAACTTTGGACAATGTTGAGGAAGGATTTGGACAATATTGGAGTAATCAGAGTTTTTCTTATATGTTTCTTTGTGTAGTAAATAGGAATTCACTTTGTTTAGTAATAAATTAGCCTGCGCTGTATGAGTTTTTGTTCTGGCTTCGAAAATATAATAAAATACAATTTGTTCTGGCTTGGAAAATATAATAAAAATATAAAAGAACCTGCAATATTGGGTATTTTTAGGCTGTAGGAACTGCAAAGGGTGAAATGAAGCAAGCTAGTATGTTGTAAACTTCAGTTTCTGAGTTTTTTCTCCTGCAGTCTCTGGGGCAAGGAGCTGAGAAGCTGGCAGCTAGAATCTGAATAACAAGGGTGACTGGTCATTGAAGGTATTCACCTAAGGGAGGTTTAGGATTTGAATCTGCCTGAGAGAAGCAGGTAGATGATTTGAGTTTTAAGTTAGAAAGTCTTTCTCTACCTGATAACATTTTGAAGTAGACCTTTAAGTTAAAGGAAAACATACAGATTTGGTGAGCAGACCTCACTGACTACCTACCAACTGCCATGTCTTTTACTTTCTTTGCTAATGCAATTCCACTTTTTAAAAAAGATAGACCTTAATTTTCTTGTACCACTGACTTCTCTTTGATAGCCTCAGCATCTTTTCTTCCCAATATTTGATTTATTTTTATTTTTTCCAGTATTTTATTTAGTTGCAGATCAAAAGTCAGCTGTGCTTACCCCCAATTGCTTATACCAATTATATTATTATAACCATGTGACTATATAATTCAGTATCATATAGATTTTTTTCCTTGATACCTAAGAATGCAAATAGCCTATTAGCCTATGTAACTTTCACTTGCTATTAATACACAAATGAAAGAAACATCCTTCATTATATGGCCAGCTCTAAAATCAGGGACTTTTTTAAGGTGTTTATATTTTAGTATTTATATTACTTTATTTTATTATTTACTGAATAATGTATTATATGTGCTACAAATTACTCTTTTCTTTCAACTAACACAGCCTGTTCATGTAAGGGCGGCGAGGAAGAAGGGAAGAGCAGGAACCAAGCTTAGTAGAAGTAAAAGAGAAGTTTATTTCTGTACTCTTGGATGAGTTCCATGGACCCAGCGGGCAGGTGTCCAACATGTGGTAGAGGGTGGTAGAGGTGGCTGTCTTTTAATATTTGGGCAGGGCAGAGACTTGGGGGCAGACTTTTGTTGAAGTGGCAGGAATAAAAGGGGCTGGTAAAACTTGGCATATATCCAAAAGGCTATTAGTATTTTTATGTGGGAGATAAAGGGCTTACTTTGCATGAATGATGAGATAAAGGATTTATTTTGCATCTCTAATGATTTGATTTTACCAATGGATAGTTTGCTGCCTGTTAACTGACCTTTCAGTTTATCTGTATGTGTGTGTGTGTGTGTGTGTGTGTATATATATATATATATATATTTCATTTTACCTCCAATATAGTATTCTACTACATGACTGAACCTCTATCTATTCCTATAATTATAAATAATGAATTTTAGTTTCTTTTTACTTAGCCTCCGGCAAACCATCTGTACCCATACTCTGTGCTTCTCTCAACCCCTTCCCCCACATTCCCTCCACTTTTAAAAAAGTATTTGGATACTAATGGGCTCAGGAAAGAAAGGCTTATCTCTGGGGATAACTTGTGATTGGTTTAAACCAATATCATCTAACCTCTTTGCTAGCTATTATTTTAGGAATGGTATATGGCTCAGTACCATTAGAAAATATAATCGAAAGACAGCTGGGATACCTGGGAGGGAAATTCTTCATCCTGTTGAAAGTGAAGCAAGGGAGAAGAAAGCCTTTTTCCTTCTTGCCTTCTTTTCTCTTTATGTGAGGATGAAATTACTTTGGTCTGTAGTAGTTTTCATAGTCACGAAAATGGTACTGAGTCATATACCATATACTTCAGGAGAATTTCCTTGATAGGATAGAAATATCACAGAAGTAAAACACACACATATATACATATATACACATACTATATACATGCTCATATATAGCATACATACTTATATACCATTCATACCTATATATATGCTTATACATGCAACGTATAACATGCATGTATATATACACAGGTATATATGTATATGTAAATACATGTGTACATATGTATATGTGTATATATACATACATATGTATGTGTGTATATATATACACATATGTATGTGTGTGTATATATATATACATATATATACATATACATATATTCCAGTTAGAGTTCTTAGTAGGCAGTCAGGAAGAGGCTGTCTGGTAAAAGCAACTCTTCATAAGTGTTTTGCACTCTGCAGCAATGTTCAGTGTTTAAAGATACTCTTGGGTGTGACTTCTTCATCAATACCATTCAAAAAAGCCCCCAAGCTTAGTGATTTGAAGAGTTACACTACAAAATGATTTAGGAGATAGAACTGTAGAATCCTTGAAAAAAAGAGCTTTACTTTATCTACTTTAATCTTTGATTTGTTTCTCTGCCATTTAAGTGCATAAACTCTGACTGATGGATTCAATAAGTCTTATCCCTTTCCTGTTCAATGTAATGAATCTTTTATAACATTAGGTTTTATGCTTTTCATTATGCTCTTGCCAATGTCCCTCTTTCTTTACTATTATGAATCTCTAGGTTTAGGGCATGTGAGAATCTTACACTGTTCTCATCTTACCCTCAAGCCAGGTCCAGAAGAGATGATGAGAATGGACATAAACTGTTTAGTGGAACAGACCCTGGGCAAGCTCATTTAACCTTGAAATAGTTTGGTAAAGGGCCTTCTTCCTTTCCTTCCTGTTGGTAGAGTTGCCTGTTGTTAAACCACAACAAAATGATTTCAAGCTTTCTTCCAGAATGAAAAAGGAACAAAGCATGGATTACCAACCATGAGACCCCTAGTTCTAGGCTTTCTAATAGTACAATCACCCCTCATCCTACCTTGTGCCTCTGTGTCCTGTCTATGATCAAGTAACCGTGTTCTTTCTAGGCCCAAGAGCATTACTAAAGGCAGTGTGTATCTGTGTGTGCTTGTCTCTGTGTATGTGTTCCATAAAGTTTTTGAGCTTAACTTTTGTGATATATATATATATACATATATACATACATACATACATATATATATATATGTATATGAATTCCCTTGTTTTAGACCCCAGTGTTCTGGAATGCTATGGAAACCTGAAGACAAAAGGACTTCAGAGCAGGCAAAGTCAAAAGGGTTCCATGAATGATTAATTAACTCTCAGTCCTTTTTTTTTTATTTTGACTGACACAGCTCTTTATAGATTTGCACCTCTATCCCTGAGAAAGATTCTGTGGACTGTGATCTAAACAGAATGTGTCTGAGTGGCCATCTCCATGAGTCTTCTAAGCTGTGACCAACAATTCTTCATTGGGATGGGATATTCCAATACTGTTTCTCATTGGTGGGGCGCTTTTCCTTTCACTTACCCCAAATTGTTAGAAATATGGTGCTGAATGTCTTGTTTTTGGACAGAGGTCAAAGTACATTGCTTCTCTATAATTTATGCTAAGGGGGTATTACAGCCACATGCACTGGAATATCGAGAAACAACCATGCTAGTGAAGTGATTTCATTTTAAGAAGTGTATCCTTGGGCCAAAGGATTCTTGAACCAAAGGATCTTCTTCGATAGGCCGAGTCCTCAGTAGCCAGCAGCTTGCCCCTTTTGACAGCACAGCCTCACTCTGGAGGGGTTTCATGGCTAGGTGTGCAGAGGTGCTGGCTAGCACAATCTTGTCCTTGGAACCGTCCTTGCTGACAGCTCAGCTTAGCTAGTGTGTGAGCCCACTCAGAACAATTAAGCCTGCTTGTGTTGGATGAGCTGTGAGCACATTTGCACAGAGTGCAAAAGAAACAGACAGAAGGCTTTCCTCACAAATCCACCCACTGTTCATCAGGAGAAAACATGGGACAGACAAGACTGAGGAATGCAGGCCAAGTTCCTATAAGTAGAACACAGAGCATCACTATTGTGATGTGCAGAGAAGTGGAGCGGAAAGATGGGTTAGAGTGCTGCCTCCAGCTAGAGAGCCAGCTACAAGGCAACCGACGGACACTGCACAGTCTTGAGGTGATGGGGCTGGAAAGAAAAAATTTTTTAAAGAAGCTAATTAAAATGAAAACTATTTTGGGTATTATCTTTTGCTTCATAACAAAATTAGGATATGTCCCCTCCTCCCAAAACAGGCATAGCCTTGCCCATTAGCTACATACCACCAGAGGGGTGCGTTGTCACTATTGATGAATTTACAGTCATGTCATTGCCACCCCACTTCTTTTAATGGACATTCTTAAACAATTCCTTAGTGACATATTTCTTTAGACTTGGGGGGGTGAGAAACAGGACTAGGTTTATTTTCCTATTAAGCTTTTTTGCCCTTTTGATCATAGCTCACCCTCACTACAGTACCCAGGTAGGATCCTAGTCTGTCCCCCAGAAATCCTATATAACTGAAAAGTCCTGCTGCTTTGTGGGGTGCATCTAGAATGTTTATTCCTGTTTTATGTGCCTCTTTTTGTAACTTTTCAAAAAGGTTGTGTGCTCTTTGAGGGCTGAGGCCATTTCTCAGTGTTGAGCTCATGTGCTCCATAAAGCACATTGCTGTGTTGAAGTATGTGTGATTGGGAGGAGAAGCAGCAGATACTGTGGCAGACCTGGAAGAACTTTTGTTATTTTGAGCACATATTTTATAATCGGACTGCTTCGGTGATGGAAGGATAGTCAAATTTAGGTCCTTACAGTAGTGTATTGTGGCAGGCTGCAGAAATGGGGGAGGCTATATCCCAGTGGCCCAAACCTACATGATCCAAACAGTGTGATGGGGTTTGTAATAAACATATGAAAAATGACGCTGTCAGAAACTGTTTGAGGTTATGGAAATCTTACAAATTACATAGAACAAAGGTCATTTACTCCAAAGCAAGAGATACTCCAGGTACACAGATGAGTAAAATTTGTAAAGGGAGATGTAGCTGGGGCGAACTGAGGACACTGATGGATCTTTTCAAAGATCTCTTTTGATGGTGAGTGATTTTTCCTGTACTCCTACATACAGTTGAATCAGGATTTGCAGAAAAACAAAATGTTCATACATATTTTATCATTTTCTTTACCATTTTAAATGGCAATGAAATATATGAATTTTAATTTTTGTGCAAAGATTATGTTAAATGTATATATTGTGTTTATGGTCTTTACTTGGGATCTGATCTGATTTTTGTTCATTTGTATATAAAACCACATAGTTTTAATTGATATGAATCAGTTATAGATTCTTCAGCTTTTCTTCCGTTGATTTTTACTAAGGAGAGGACTTTGCAATTTTCCTTGAATCTTAGTACAATTTAGTTATATATGCTGACATTGTAATGTTCCTGACTGAGAGATGGGGCAACAGTGGTGGAATGACTTGGTGTTAGCAATTAAAAAGATACCACTTGTTCATGAAGACACTGATAAGCAGATATGCAGACGGCAAGGCAGAGAAAACCTGGTGTGCTGAGAAGCCCCACATAAATTAAAATCAACAGGTGTATGTCTGGAAATTGATGTAAATATAGGCACACATTTGAAACCATTTGAGATGCTTATAGACTCCATGCCTCTAGTTCTAAAGTCTTCTCCAGGTTTTGGTGAGAGCTGCCTAGGAATTTTGCTCTGAGAAGCACCCATACCCTTTGCTCTAACCCTCTTCTCCCTATGAAAGTACCTCTCCCTATAGGCTTCCCCAGCCCTGCCCACTCATCCACATTGCCAGTCCTGAGCCTCAAGTCTCACCAAGTGGTTTATATCTCACACTCTTTTCCTGTCAACTGCGTTGATTGCTTATAATGTGAATTCTTCCCAATAGATTCATGTTGTGATGACATGCATTTGGCTTAGTCTTCAATTAAAAAAAAAAAATCACCATTCTGGTGGAAGATAGCACTTTTGAGATCCGAACCAGATATGTCAGATTTATCTTCAATTTTTAGGAGAAACATTTTTTTGAGCTAAATGTCATTTTAAAGTATATTATTTTGAAATATTTCTAAATTTCAGAAATATCTTTAGCCAAGAAGCAGTAAGTTTGGTGACATTTTGAGTAAATGGTCTGTCACATTTCTATTTTTATCAAAACTTAGAAAATGATAATTCAAGTCATCGGCTCTAGACTTTGTTTTACATCATTTAATTAGATAAACTCAAACCAGAAACCTTGACTTAATCTTCTCAACTCCATACTCAATTGCTGAGTACTGCCAGTGGGTATTCTTAAATATTCCTCTTGTTATTTTTGATCTTTCCCATGATCCAAATTCACACAGCCTCATGTCCCCTCAGCCCACCAAGGCAGCTTCCACCCTGATGTGAGTGCATACTGGTTTTGCTTACTTCTTTGCTCTTAATTCATAGCAGAGTACCAGATAGGTACTAGGTATTGAATGATAAAAAGAAAATGTAAATGGGTAAAGGTAAAGGAAAGTGCTACACAATACAATTATCAGGAATTCTAGGTAAGTTCTCCCATACAGACTCAATTAAGACAATTGAGCATCACAAACAATTTATACCAGGCTGTTCTATCTAGATTCAGCAATCACTGGGATTGTGATCACTGGGCTTACTCTTATGAAACAAATATATATGTTGGCTTGAAGTAGCTATCATATCAATGTTGTGGGTATAAATTTTCTCCAAAAAGGAGAGAGGAAAGTAACTTTTGGTGTCTATTTGAAAACCAGACAGTGAGGTAGTGACATGATAGCTATGCTATCTTTAATCCAGGAGAAGAGGTGATGATACATTAGATATGGGGTGTGCTGAACTCATAGAAACTTGTCTTGAAGGTCAGTGAAGCCAGAAGCAAAACCAGAGAAAACTGTCAATCTTTGGATATTAAACATTTGATCTCTCTGGACACTTTCAAGGACATTTGCCTCTATCCTTTTCAACCCTGTGGAGCATAGTTGGAAGAGAATCTTGACATACCAAGAGCAGGCATCCTTCTTTATCAGTGTTAAATAAATTGCTATTTTTTTCTCTATTGTACAGTATATTTATTTGGAATTTCAAAGGGAATCCCAGAAATGTTATATGTAGCATGTCATCATTTGTATTTTTTGTGATTATTCCTTTTTTAAATAGCTTACCTATAAATATGCCCCCCTCCCCTTTTCTGGGTGTTATATTCTTTCTTCCCTGTGATTCCTCATTGAAATTAAATTAGAGGTTATGAAATGACATTTCATCAGTAGAGTGGAATCTCCCCAGTTCACAATACTTCTTGGTCATTACCTGTATGTTCATTATCTTTGGTTTGTGGCTACTTAATATATACAGGGAAAGAAAATGCTTTCGAGGTCTTATTTCTTTTCTAATTACAGAAATATTGCAGCTCAAAGCCAACACTCACAGCAGGAATTTTTATGCTCTAATTTTGGGTCAAGTTTCTCAGGGTCACTGCACATGGCAGCTCTGTGGACTTTCAGGAGCAGGAGGGTCCTGCAGGGGTCATTGCTCTTGGCCCAGAGTTCCAGAGGCAGAAATACAAGTGACAGTATCCCTGGAATCCTTGTCTCTAATGTACAAACTGCTTGGACTGGAGGTTTTAGGTAAAACAGAAAAAGAATGAATCTGCTGTAAGGGTAAAAGAAGTGATTTCCACGTTCAAATACATTTTGTAATGGGTAGAAATTCTTGACCTTTTAAGAGAGCTCTAAGAATCCAGGTCAAGAAAAAAGTGTTTTCACAGTTTGTCTGGTGAAGGCTGAGAAAGCTGCCCAATTTGAAATAGCAGACCAGTCACTTTTATTAGAAAAGTAGTATGTTTCTGCAAGGGCTATTAATGAACATTAAAAAAATGCTATAAATTTTCTGTCTTTATGAATCCACTATATATTTAAATCCCTCAATGACTCCAAGAGCCAAGTCAGACTAAGGCCTCCAGGTCCTAAGTGATGAAAAGACTTCCATACCCAGTCAACATGTAACTAAGGTGAAATCAATTTTAATTTCTAAAATTAGTAGGAATGGACTATGGTGGAAGACTCAGGGTGCCTTGGGGTTGGGTGTAATGTAGTATTAGAACTTGAAGGGTGTGATCTATACCTCTAAATCATAAAGTAATAAATCAATGCTACCACAAAAAAAAGTAATTAAGAAAAGTCAAGGAAATTCTGTCCCCCCCCTCCCCCCGAATGACTGTTCTCAAGTCTTTTTTATTTTGAAATATTAAATTATCTAGATAGAGTGAGGGGTTATCCTGCTTTGCCACAGTTTATATAGTCTGTATTTTGGATCATTCTGTGCCAAGGAGAAAATGTTTAGGAAAAAAAGGGTTTCTTTTTTATAGGTACATGCATGGAGTTACTTGGTGGCTAGACCTTTCCTTGAGAATTATGTCAAAATGAAGGACAGTGCTGTCACTTGGTGACTGTGGTCTGGAATTACAATAGGATCTTCTAGGGCTGCTGCCTTTCCATGTACTCTCTTCCTTAATTTAAATGACATCATAGAATCAGAACTGGAGTAGCACTAGAACAGATAATATGCAGTTTCTCCAGTGTATGGATGGGATCTAGAGAACTTAAGAAGTTAATATGACTCACATAAAAGGTGACCTTGAGAAAATATCTGGCTAGTGGTGCCTGAGTGGTAGAAGTAGGCATCTGGAACCATCCAGATTTAAATGGAAATTCTGTAATTTTCTAACTGTGAGATCTTGGAGAAAATGATCAAACTTCACTGACCTCAATTTCCTCACATGTAAGATGAGAATTTCATTAGTTTATACCTCATGGGATTATTGGGAAGACTGTATGATGTAATTTTTCCTGTTATATAATATACATAATTTGATTGATAGGCATGATTGAGATGTACCTAGCAGAGGACAGAATATTGTTAGAATAAATGTGACAATGGTTTTAGAAGTGTCTAAAAAATTACAGAACTGTATAGGATGGTGTGATTCACAGACAGTTAAAATCAAATGATGTAGAGTAAAAACATAACATCATTTCTCCATTTTCCTCTTCCCCTATGGGAAGATACTAAATTGCTCTTGATTCATTTCATTACGCTAGTCTACTGTTTCTCTTCTAAATTCTAAAGCTGTACTTTGCTAATTTTTCTTTTCTTTCTTTTTCTTGTTTTATTTTTTTATAATTCCAACCCCTCAGGGTAACTAGGGTGCTTGTGACTACTGTCTAAAATGAAATCCCTTTGAATTATTTTGTTTGGAACCTTGAAGTGCCATGATTTTTAGTTCCCTGAAGCTGATGTGAGCAGCTCACTCAACTGTATTTGCTTAGCAAGACCAAGCAGGCAGAGATCAACAATAGGTCTTCAATTTTCCCATGCATTTTGTGAGCCTGTACAAATGTAATTGGAGAGGTCATATAAGGAAAATCTAATCTATCATTTGAAATTCATCTAAAATGAGTTTCCTTTTTTGTCCAAAAGGTTCAGAGATTGACCAGCAAATGCCCTTATGCATGTGGTCCTTTTCCTACTTTTCAAGTCACCATGGAGTACGCCAGGCCTTAATTTATTTGTAAATAAAAAAAAAGCCCTCTTGTGGTTACTTCTGATGCCTGAAAATGAAAATTGTTTCACTTTATAATGAGTGCCTGTAAAGTTTAGATTTGTGGGGGACTGCAATGTGTATGCCTGCTTCTAATTCAACTGTATTTATTGAGCACCTGCTGGATGTCAGACATGAGCTAGATGCTTTTTGTTCATTAACTGGTGTTTATAGGGCAGATGTCAGGGAGTAGTAACAGTCCTTATGAGTCTACTTAAAGCAGAGAGTATTCCCCCAGGAGCAGTTTATGATTAAAAGATTTGATTCCAAGTGTTTATTTGGTTTGCTCTCAAGAAACAGCAGTAAGGGAGAGGAGAATTTAGATAAGCATGAGAAGCGTTTGGTGGGAAAATAGAACTTGTGCTAAAGAATTAAATTAGAGTGCACCAGTTGGGGTTTCTTGGTGGTTGCTCCTGCGAATTGTTGATTTCCCTAATTTCACCTTTAGGTGTATCTTATAGGAGCTTGCAGTTTGAGACTAGCTCAGCATGCATAGAAATAGCAAGTTCCCAGACATTATGGTTAGGGCAGCAAAACTGACAGCTATCAAGAGTGAGAAGATTGAAGCCATTCATTTTGGGACTTTCCCCATGCCTTCTATCCAGAAATCAGTATTTAATTTTGGCCAAGAATTAGGTGATAAACAATATTTATTTATTTTTGGAGTCTTTACTTGAATCTCCTTGGGAGATCTGATATTTAACCTAGATGATGTCCTTGTGCAGATCAGTATCAGAAGTGAGGGGATTATGTTAGACTAGGACCTAGGAGATCAGAAGCCTCGACTACAGATTCCTGAGGAAGCCCAGCAGAGAAAAAGTCCAGGTCACATTTGTTTTTAGTGTACAAATCTTTGTACCAAATCCACTGTCATCTCCAGGTGATCCAGGAGAGACTATACAGAGAGGGAGGATACCAAACAAAGAGCCTGCAAGATTCTCTCCCTAAAAATAGTCATAATCTTACCTCTCCTATAGAAGAAGGGTAAACAGACAAGCAAAGAAATCTCCAATTCTCAAGGCCTAGAGTCAAGTTGAGGCAACACAAGGTAGTTGATGGGAGCTTAGGAGCCAGGCTTATTCTAAATTCAGCTCAGCACTAAGTGGTATTGAAATTTTGAACTTCTGTGACTTGGTCTCCTCATTATATACCTACTGCTTTATCAGGTTTGGGATCTCTGGAGGGCTAATGTCTACAAAACAGGACAGTTTCACGTACAACACTAGCCAGATGCCTATAAATACATGGATTTATGGGGTTGGAGAAATCCATGTTAAAATTATTGAAGGAAGTAGTTCAATTGGCAGCAAGAAGAGGAAGGTAGAAAGCTTCATGAGAATGTTTGGGAGACTAGGGTGCAGAGTAGCTGGCTCTGGTCAGAAGGGTTCAAGGCAAGGATCCCTCTGCAGGGAGGGGAAGGCCACTACTCACAATCAGAATCCATGGTGTCTCTTCAAAATATGGAGAGATTTGGTGCCTATATATATATGTATAATTTGCTATTTGATACCACCTTTCAGAGGTATATTATCAGGACCACCAGTTAATTTTAGTTTTGGCAGGGCCTCTGGTTTCAGTGAGGTTTTCACCTCTTTGCCTTTTCCATATCTGATTATTAGTGCATTCATAAACTATTGCTTTTTAGCTGACATTTAATTGATTAAATTAAGTCTTCTTCCTCAAATTTTTCCCACCTCTTGATCTGTCAGGGTTATTACAACTTCAGTCAGTCTAGATCATCACCATATGAATACATGTGACTCCTACCTTCTAGACTGCTGTGAGGATTGGAGGAATTAGATATTTCCAAGGAGACTGCTGGCAGTCATTACGGTGTGAGCTATTCATTCACAAAAGATCCAGGGCCATCTTGCTATATCGAATAAAAGGAAACGAGAAAGAAGTGATCTTCAAATTGAAGAAGGAAATCTAGACTTAGTCTAAATCTTTAGTTTTGCAACTGATAATTGTTTGGTCTTGACCCAATCTTTGGAGAATGTGAGAGGAAAGGACAGAGAGGTGGGAAGCAGAGGGAGAAGGGTTTGAAAAAGGATGAGAGAGATTTGAACTCAATATATGTGCTGGAGTGTGCCCAAAAAAGTTTATTCTAATTTTGGGGGGCAAATTTAATCCCCTATTTATATGGTAATATAGAGAAGTTAAAATTTTTTTCCCCAAGTACCATTCCCTCCTCTTTTTTTTGCAGTGGACATTCTTTGATATATACACAGATAGCAGATGGGATTCCAATCTCTGTCAGGTATACAGACACATATAATTTTTATAAAAACAACATCTATACATGGTTGATATGTAGGTATATACAAAGATATTCATTAATTAGACATTCTTGTTTTAAAGCTATTCTTTGTCCACTTACTCCCACAGGTAAGCACTCTATCCATTTCTTACATATCCTTAGAGTTTCTTTATGCAAATGCAAGAAAATATGAGCACATATTTTAATTTTAATCCCTGAAAAGGTGTAGAAATGGATGATAATAAATATTTTATTATTAGCTATGTAATAAATATTCACTTTATTTACATTGGATATAGTTTATAGAAAAGGAAATTGAGACTAGAAAGTTCAAAAATGTTCCCAACATCATGGGATTAGTAAATTAGGGAGATAGAATTGTTTGTTATTTTTGTGGGGTTTATTTATTTTTGGTGGGGTTTATTTATTTAAATTGTGTGACTTTTTAATTAAAGTAACGTTGGTTTACAACTCTGTTTATGATTTAGGAGTATTATAGGTTCACACATCTTGAGATGTATGTCACTAAACCACACTCACCACCAAAGCACTCAATTTCCCCCACTGTAATCTACTGAGCTTTCTCTCCCCTTTTTATTCCCCATCCCTAACTGCCCCCCTCAGCCTCAATCCTGCAGTCAAATTTCTAGGTTTTTTTCTGCATTAGTTTTAGAAGACAAAATTTGAAAATCATTAGTTTCCAGAATTTTAACTCTTAGTCATTAGGCAATCCCTTCTCTTAGACAGTAATTAAAAGTCACAGAGGGAATATTTCTATTATCTTCAAAGGGTCAGTTTTTCTATTAGCTTTTTGTCCCGAAGTTATTCCTTTACAGCTAAGTCTTTTAGGATTACATAAGTCATCATTTCTAGTGTCTTTGAAAACAAGTTAAATACAGTCCCTGGATTCAGGGATCAACTGTAGACTGAATATCCCTTACTCCCAAACCCCTTGAGATTCCAGCAAATGCAGGGAGACATGCCAGACTTATAGTGAGACCAGAACTAACCAGGAGCTAAGCCCAGTGTGTAGGGAGAGACCTTTATAGTGTGGTTCTACCATCTCACAATTATTTTCCACAATAAAGGCCAAACCTCAAATAAATCTAGTATGTTTAACTGCCAATTTTATACCAGTATCTTGCTAATAAGCATTGGTGGTTACCATAGAAATGGTCTTTCTATGTAATGTTCAAAAGTACCAAGTAATTATAGTGTGGTGGTACAGAATTTTTACCTAGCTTGGTTGAGCAAAGTCTTAGACCTCTTGATCTTGAAGCTAATAATAATAGTCACGTATGCATTCTGCAGTAAGAATGCATACGTCATAACCTGTGTCAGGACAATCACCCAAATTTCATCTCTTTTAGATTTGCTTTTGCCCTCTTCTAATACACAGAAGATTTGACTCCTTAGCTACAGTGCCAAAAACATAAGCTGGCCCTGAGAAGTTTGTACTTAGAAGACAGTCTCATGCCTATATTGCCCCTAAACTTTTCGGGGTGGGGGGTGGGGAGAGGTGTGATTTGTGATATGTACTGTTTCTAATTCCTTTTCACATAATCTTTGAACACACATTTGGCAGCCATTAGAGTACTCTGCTCACATCTCATTTTAAGGTAAACTTGCTGTGAGAATGTTCTGAGTTGACAGCATGTAGCTGATATATCAATGACCCCCCCACCCCCCTTCTCAGGCCAGCCAGTGACTGGGGATGATGGGATACCAAGATGAGGTCTTTTCTGTCAAATGTGGGATTCTTTAATTGGTTACTTTTGCTCTTACTTGAACAATTCTCACTCCCAGAATCCCCTAGGGATTTGGTTAGGGCAGAGAGATGTTCCAGACTCTGAGTGAGGCCAAAACTAACTGGGAGATACGCCCAATGTGTAGTGAAAGAGCTTTGTAGGACCTATTATCTAGCAATTGTTTTTTGGAATAAAAGCCAGAATCTAACCTTTAACTGCATGTTTTAGACCAGTACAGTCTAAGCATCACATGATGCTACTCTGAGAGTTTCTCTGGGCTGCAGAGGAGACTGGGACTCTTCCTGTCCACTTCTTCACTCTCCTCTCACAGGGGATCCACATAGATTTTTTTCCCCCTTTTTTTTTCTCCTGACTTCTCTAATTCTAGATTCCTTATACAAATGGGATGTTTCTTTTTATCTGACTTATTTCATTTAGCATAATGTTTTTAAGATTCATCCACATTGTCACAAATGAAAAATTTCATTTATGTCTGAATAATATTCTGTTGTAAATAAGTACCTCACATCTTGTTTATCCAGTCATCTATCAATGGACATGTAAGTTGCTTTCATGTCTCGGCTATTGTAAATAATGTTGCAATGAATATGGGTGTGCCTATATCTTTTTGAATTAATGTTTTAATTTCTTCAGATAAAACTACAAAAGTGAAATTACTCAATCATATGAGAGTGCTATTTTTAACTTTGAAGATATTCCATACATTTCCATAATGGCAGGACTGTAAACTGGTGCAGTCAACAATGAACAACTGTTCCCTTTTCTCCACATACTTGAATACCACTACTAGTGAACTGGAAAATTCATTGAGAAGTTCAATAACAGATTAATTAAGGAGAAAAAAGAGTCCATGAACTTGAAGTTAAGTCATTTGAAATAATTTAGAGAAAAAAAACAAAAGAGAGGAGGAAATGGAGCGAACTTGTAGAATACCATTATGATGACAATAGATTCATTTGGAGTGTTCCAGAAAGAGGGGAGGGAGGGCGAGGGGGGGGGGGGAGAGAGAGAGAGAGAGAGAGAGAGAGAGGGAGGGAGGGAGGAGAGAGAATGTATTTGAAGAAATAAGGACTAAAAACTTTAAATTTGAGGGGAAAAGACATTTAATACATTTGATTAACTTCAAATATATCTAAAAACTACATGAGAAATAATATAATAAAACTGTCAAAAGTTAAAAATATATAATCTTGAGTGGAATGACAAAAGCAACTTGTCATGGGTTTCTTTCTTTTTAAAAAATATTAAATAATTTATTTATATATAAATTTTGCACTTTGTGATCTCTGGGGTTCACCCACCCCTCCCTACCTTTTCCCACCCTGCCCCCCCAGTTGTGTACTTTGATTGTTGGCTTGTTTTGACTTTTCTTCATGGCTTTTTATTTATCTTTCCTATGTCCCATACAGTAGTGAAACCATTTGGTTTCTGTCTTTTTTTTTTTTACTTGTTTCTGCAAATATGAATTCTTCTAAGTCCATCCATGTTATCATAAAATCATCCAATTTATCATTTTTAATTGATGAGGAATATTCCATTGTGTGTATATATACCTCATCTTTTTCATCCAGTCGTCTGTTTTGGGACATTTCGATTGCTTCCATGTCCTTGCAATTATAAATAGTGCTGCAATAAACATCTGAGCACAGGTGTCCCTTTGTACAAGCATTGAGGTCTCCTTAGGCTCCTTAGGGTAGATAGTCAAGAGAACAATTGCTGGGTCATATGTTAGTTCCATTTTCATTAGTTTAAGGGTTCTCCACACAGCTTTCCATAGAGGTTGGACCAGTTTACATTCCCACCAGCAGTGTGAGAGTGTCCCTTTCTCTCTACATCCTCACCAGCACTTGTGTTGTCCATTCTTTGGATGTGGGCCATTCTTAGCGGTGTAAGGTAGTATCTCATTGAGGTTTTGATTTGCATTTCCCTTATTGCTAGTCACATTGAGCAATTTTTCATGTGCCTGTTGACCATTTGTATTTCCTCTTTGGAGAAGTATCTTTTTAGTTCTTCTCCCCAATTTTTGACTGGGCTTCTTGTTTTGCTTTTGTTTAGTTGTGTGAGTTTCTTGTGGATCTTCGTTATTAAACCTTTATCACTCTTATGAAGGGCAAACATTTTTTTCCCATTCAGTTTGGCTTCTTTTTGTCTTTTTCTGTTGTTTCTTTTGCTGTATAGAAGCTTTTTAGTTTGATGTAGTCCCATCTGTTTATGTTGTCCTTCATTTTTTTGCCAACAGTAGATGTTTCCAGAAAGGGATTTCTGAATTTTATTTCATGGAGGGTTTTGCCAAAAGTTTTTTGCATATATGTTATGGTTTCAGGTCTGACATTTAAGTCTTTTATCCATTTTGAGTTGGTTTTTGTACAAGGTGTGAGGATGTTGTCTTGGTCCATTTTTTTTTGCATGTCTTAGTCCAATTTTCCCAGCACAATTTATTGAAGAGGCTATCTTTGTTCCAGTGTAAGTTTTTCCCTCCTTTGTCAAAGATTAGTTGACTATATATGTGTGGTTTTATTTCCAAGCACTCAATTCTGTACTTTTGGTCTGATTGTTGTGTACCAGTACCATGCTGTTTTAATTATTATGGCTTTGTAGTATAAATTGAGGTCTGGAATAGTTAGGCCTCCATTCTCTTCTTTTTTTTTTCAAGGAGGCTTTTTGATATTTGAGGTCTTTTGTTATTCCATATGAACTTGTGTAATTGTTTTTCTATCTCTTTAAAGAATGTCATTGGAATTTTTATAGGGATTGCATTGAATCTGTAGATTGTTTTTGGAAGGATGGCCATTTTGATGATGTTAATTCTTCCAATCCATGAGCAGGGAATGTCTTTCCATTTCCTTAAGTCTTCTTCTATCTCTTTTATCAGAATTTTAAAGTTTTTTTTGTATAGATCTTTCACGTGTTTTGTTAGGTTTATTCCCAGGTATTTAATTGTTTTTGGTGTGATGGTAAATGGGATGGCTTTTATAATTTCTTCTTCTTCTTCTTGGATTTTTGTATATAGGAAAGCTACTGAATTCTGTGTGATTTTGTATCTGGCTACCTTACTGAATTGGTTTATCATTTCAAGCAATCTTTCTGTGGATTTTTTTTTTTTGGTTCTCTATATAGAGAATTATATCATCTGCATATAATGATAGCTTCAGTTCCCCTTTTCCTGTTTGTATCCCTTTTCTGTTTTTCTCTTACCTCAGTGCCCTAACTAAAATTTCCAGTACAATATTAAAAAATAGTAGGGAGAGTGGGCATCCTTGCCTGGTTCCAGAGCTTAATTGGAATGATTTTAGTTTTTCTTCATTTAGAATGATGTTTCCTGTAGGCTTGTCATAACTGCATTTATTATGTTGAGGTATGTTCCTTTACTTCCCAATTTTTCAAGGGCTTTTATAATGAATGGATGCTGAACTTTGTCTTTTGACTGATGAGTTTAGCCCATTGACATTTAGAGTAATTATTGATGTTTGAGGTTCTAACATTGCTTCCTGGTGGTCATTTGGGGTTCTGTTTTCGTTTCTTCTTCTTGTTGTTCTTTTTTTTTATTCATTCTTTTTATTCTTCTATGGGTTTTGGTCTTAGGGCTTCTTGCAGAAGTTCTTGGAGAGGGGGGTTGATGGTAGCAAATTTCTAGAGGCTTTGTTTGTCTGAGAAGGTTCTAATTATTCCTTCATAAAGAAAGTACAGCTTTGCTGGGTAGAATATTCTTGGTTGGCACTTTTTATCTTGGAGTGTTTTGAAGATGTGGCTCCATTCTTTCTTTGCTTGGAGTGTCTCTTCTGAGAAATCTGAAGTCAGTCTAATGGGTTTTTCTTTGTAGGTTATCTGTTTCCTCTCTTTTGTTATTCTCATAATTTTTTTCTTTATCTTTGGCTCTTGAAAGTTTTACTATGATGTGTCTTGCTGTGTTTTTTCTTTCATTACAGTAGTTTGGTGTCCTTTTTGCTTCCTGTATGTCTATTTTCATTTCTTTCTTCAAATTTGGAAAATTCTCCATTATTTCATTGAAAAGCCTTTCAGATCCTATGTCTTTCTCTTCTCCTCTGGAATTCCAATTACTCGTATATTTGTTTTCTTTAGGGTGTCTGTCATACCTCGGATTTTTCTATCTTCTTTGTTTTCCTCTCTTTCTTTCTTCATCCTCTCTACTTCTGTGTCCTCTAGTGTGCTAATTCATTCTTCCATTCTAATCTGCTTTCCTGGCTTTACCCTGCATTTTTTGAGCTCTTCTATTGCTCCTCTTAGAAACTGTATATTGTTCAGCTTCTTATTTAGGATTTCAATCTCACTCTTCTGTTCATGAATGATATTGCTCATTTTCCTTCATTCTTTTATATATTTTTCTGCTTCTCTTAGCTAATACTCTTAGCTCTAGCTTTACCTTTTTTCCTCATCTTCCCTTGCCTCTTTTAATACTTTTAACAAATAGATTCTAAATTCTTTGTCTGACATATATAGCATTTCTTCCATGTCCTCCGTGTTAGTTTCTGCAGATTGTTTATCCTTTGGTGTGCTGAGTTATTATACTTAGGGCTTCCTTGAGTATGAGTATTTGTATTCTTTCTCCTTCCTGTGTTTTCTCTTCAGGCTTGCTCTATGTATTGATTCACTGCTGTTCTAGAATTAGATGGTATGGTAAAGCCAACCAAGTTGTGGCTATTTTTGCCTTTGTGCTTTTGCTGCTGTGGTAGATATATCTCATTTTCATTGGCTGTTTTGGGGGACAAGTGTTGGTCGCCGGACACAAGGTATGAGAAATGAATTCAGAGAAATGAATTCACAAGAAGAGATTTGCCCAGCCACAGCTGGGGGTCAGATGGAAGTATGAACCCTGAGACAACTTTATTAACAAAAGAAAGGGGTATTTACAGGGACACAGGGCAAGGGTCTGTTGAATTTCAAAGAAGACAAACAAACCTGAGAGACAATTAACATTCTAAAGTCTAAGCTTAATTGAGGAAGGGGGTGTGTAGGCAGGTGGTCGCTGTCTCTGATTTAGGGAAGGCAGTGGGTGCCAGTGCAGTCTCAGAAGGTCATTGCAGTAAATCAGTCCCAAGTTTTCTCAGGGATGGTTAACGAGAGAGATTTTCCTTATCTCGATTGCAATGATCTTTCTAGTTTGCAAATGGCGCACAGCAGACAAGTTCCTTTTCAGTCAGTGGATCTGGTGTGTATATGTGGTTTCTATTGTATTGTCTATCTTCTTTTTTCATTCTTTCTCCTCTTTTAGACTGATGGGAACCCCCAAGCATGTGGCTTTATTTAGTGGTATGTCTAGGGTTTGTTGTATAAACCTTTTTATTTAGTGGTGTGTCTAGGGCTTGTTGTATAAACTTTTTTGGTTGGGGTGTCTTGACAGACTTGGGTAGTCAGTGTCCTTGTTTTCCTAGTATACGCTGGTGCCGTGTAGTGGCACCAGTGCTTCCAGGTGCTGTGCTGTGAGCAGCTTCTCCCACTGGAGTTCCCAGTGTTAAAACTCAGTCTTTGGTAAATTCAGTTGGATAGCGGGACCCTCCCTAGCCCACAGGTATGTTACCTTGGCAACAGGAGTCATTCATGTGCACCTGGGCCCTTTGGGTCCCTGTGCTGTGAGCAGCTTTTCCCTCTGGAGTTCCCAGAATTAGAACTCAGTCTTTGGTGTCTGTCATGGGTTTCTTATCAGAAAACTTTTAGGCTAGAAAAAAATGACAAATTCTGAGTAGTGAAAGGAAAAACTCACCAATTGAAAATTTCTGTTTTACATAAACTGTCCTTGAAAAATTAGTAGAAATTAAGACTTTCCTAGGTAAACAAAAGCTGAGAGATCCTAAGAATTTAGCAGTACCATATTTAAGATGGTGTCTCTAAGCAGGAAGGATTGAAGAAATCTACGAAAGTAGAATGAAAGCTATAACATCTGAGTTGATAAAGCTAATTTATTCACTTGACAAGGGTTTATTTTTCCTGACAACCTTCCATTTGATAAGGGAACCATCAGAACTGAAGTCCACTTTCCAGCAGAATAGCCATTCAAATCAACATGCATCACATATATTTCAATAACTCCAATATCAATGTAATACATTTGCAGCCAAAATAAGTTCAAAATTGTATATGCCAGTATTAAGCGATTTATAAAAAATACTTTTAGGACAGCTGCATCCATAGGTTTCATATACATGATTATTTCTTTTTTTTCTTTTTCTTTTTTTTAATGAACAAAAGTGACTTTATTCTTTGTTATGGTTACTTACATAGAGAATACATTCAGAGATAGAGCCAAGACCCCATTAGTCAGGTAGTGTGGATTCATTTTTAAATCTCCATGAGTATGTGTCATTCTCTACTTCTAACTTGAGGATTAAGTTTGCTATTCAAGTTTGCTAAAGGCAGCTCCTTGTATTTCTTTTTTCTTTTTCCTCTCCCTCCTCCCTCTGGTGCCCTTTCCATTCTCTCAAACCCCACTCTTTGTTGTGTATTAGTTGTACTAAGTCAATTAGCCTCTTTCCTATGGTAATGTCTTTTCTCTGGGTGATGGACTGTGTTGTTGGGTCCACACGAACCTTGCTGTTAGATTTTCAGTCTTAAGTTTGCATTGGGTGGCCAGGTTATATTCATTTGTGATCTGTCCATCTTTTCTTGCTGTAAGCCATCTTCTCTAATCCCATCTCCACTGCTTTGCTGCTTTTCCTTATGGCTCTGGTGTCAGATTTAGGGGGTCGTGCCCCCAGTCACCAGTCAGTGTTGGACAAAAAGTTTCTCTGTGAATTCAGGTGCCTGTGAATGGCCTTTGAAGATTATCCCCTCTGCTTCAGTTTGCAGTTTTGATGGCCCATTATGCCATCTTTAGTCATCCTCTCCTCTCCTATAATGAGGGGAGGGTGTGTTGCTCTCCTTGAAGATATCTCCAAAATGAAGTCTGGAGTCTTTTTGGCCCAGCGAGCGCAGAAGAGTGCATGGTGCCATCGTGTCTCTACGGTTGTTTTTCCAGTCTCGCAGGCACTGGTTCTCTTGGTTGTCCATTTACTGTGTCAAGCTCAGAATTGTGGGCTGGACTTTTGCATGGTCTCTCACCCGTTCTATGTTGGGGTTGGGGTTGCACCTATTATGGGTGCTCTGAAGTTTAGCTGATGTAAGAGAGAAATGGAAGGGGCCTTCCTCCCCTCACCCCCTGCTGGCCCACGCACTAGAAGTTCCCATTGCAGGTGTGGGCCTGGATGGGCCGGGGGCAACACGGCACTGCTGAGCCAGGCTGTAAGTGGCTGCTGACCAGGCAGCCACTTACTGGTGGGTGGGGCCTGTTCCCCCATCCCATCCCCCCTCAGAGGGACTCACCTGAGAAGCCTGACCCCCCTCACTCCCCACTGGCAAGGGAGGTCCGAGGGTCAGGGACCCAGGGTGCAGACTGCTGTGTGGCTGTCTCTGATCATTTCTTTACGTAATCTTTTCTCTCCTGAATAACCTACTTCCGATATTGTTTAAGGTAGAATTTATCCTCCCCAATTTTGTCCACTGCTCTTTAGGAAAAATCCATTGCCTAATGGTCATGTCCAGTGATCTCTTACTACTTATAGCCTATCATTATAAAGTTTCTCAGGAAGTCATCTTATTTTTTAATATCATCATCCTCATCTATTATATCATCTCTCATTAACTAGAACTCTGCAGCATTGCAATACTATTTTGAATACCCTCAAGTCACTAACTTGATGCTGAAACAGCAGACCTGCTTGCCATTTTTGACTCAGATTTCCAAAGATCACATTTAAAATAGAGATCTATCACCCAAACATCATTGAGACGGCCTATCTCTGTCTGTCAGTAACAAGCGCTGGAAATGAAAGCCAGCAAACCACCCTAGTAATCTGGTGTCTCATAGGACCACACTTGAGTTACCCCCCTTTGGGCTGAATTATTTGAATATTCTAAGAATCATAGAAATTCTGTCTGAGTGCTGAAGAATTCACAAAGAAATATGGGGGAATATGGTTTGTAAACTGAAATCTGCTATGATTGATTCCAGCAAGTATGAGCAGAGACCTCTAGCAGTGCATTCAGATGCACCACAAAGCAGGACTGGAAATTGACATGCCACTGCCTTGCATTTAATTGTGATAGTTACTGCTTTTCTACAATTTTCTTAACCAAAATTAATCTAAGTAATCTGTAAAGGTTTACAATTTTAAGATGTTAGTTAAAAGAAGAAAACCCAAAGCTGAGGTAGTTCATCACTTGTATTATGCTTGCCCTAGAAGAAATGTTAGTGTCCCTCAAGTTGAAATTAAAGGATAATATGAGGCAAAATCATATGAAAAAATATGGTAAAATAAATACATAGACAATTATAGGAACTTCTAATAGTGTAAGACTGATGAATTAATCACTTTTAATTCTTAGTATTTATAAAAATATATTAAATGAGTGTATGTTGATGACATATAGCATAAAGAGATATAATTTATGACATCAGCAACAGAGTGTGAATCACATATATGAGTAGAGATTTCATATGTAATTTAAGTTGTTATCCATTGAAAGTTGATTGTTATAACATTAAGATATCTTATATAACCCCCATGTTAACCAAAAAGAAAGTACAAATAGACGATAAACACATGAAAATGGGAATGTAATCAAAGCATGACATTACCAAATATATTTAAGTTATTCTAAAAAAGCAGTAAAAGAGGAAATCAAAAAACTATAAAATATATAGAAAATAATGAATTACACAACAGCAATTCCTCCTCAATAAGTAATTTAATGTGTATGAGCTAAATTGATAGATAAAAGACATAGGATAAATGATTGCATGGAAACAAGATCGAACTGTAAGATGTCTCCAAGAGATTTTAGAGTGAAGAAAACACATAGACTGGATGTGAAAGTATAGAAACTGATTTTCATGTAGATGGTTGTGAAAAGAAAGCAGAGGTGGTCATATTTATAGTAGACAATTAGACATTAAATAAAACTTGTCACCAGAGTCAGAAAGGAAAAACAGATAAAGATATGATAAAAGATATGATATGATGAAATATAAAGATATGATAAAACAGATAAGGATATGATCAATTCACAAGAAAAATTATGACAATTTATAAGAACTTTAAAAATAAAATTACACACATATGTGTGGGTATATATGTGTGTATCTCTCTCTCTATACATATATATATATACCTAATTTCAGAGATGCTAATATATGAAGCAAACTGACAAAACTAGAAGCAGAAATGGACAGCACTTCTAAATAGAGATAAGAGTAACCCACTTTCAACAAAAGAAAGAACCAGATAGAAGCTCAATAAGGACACAGAGGAACAAAACTAGATCCACCAGATATAACAGATGTATGTAGAATCCAACAACAGGAGAATACACTTACTTCTCAACCCCCCTGGAACATTCTCAGAAAAGACCACAAATCAGATCACAAAACTAGATTAACAAAAACATTGAATCATGCAATGTATCTTTTCTGATGACATTGGAATGAAGCTAGAAATCAGTAATGAAAGGAATACTGGAAACACCTGGAGTATTTGGAAATTACGCAATATGCTTTTAAGCAACCAAAAGGACAAAAAAGAAATTTGCAACAAGATGGAACTTGAGAAGCTTGCACTAGATGAAATAAGTCAGAAGGAGAAAGACAAATGCCAGATGATTCCATTCATGGAATACAGAGGAATAAAGCAGTGGGGAAAACAAAGCTAAACTAAAATGAAGCCCAGATTTATGACTGCAGAATGGATGCTACTAGAAGGGGTGGGTACAAAGGAAGACCTAGGTCGAGTGGCCTGTGGTAAAGGACTGAGGGTACTTTGATGGTAGGTATGGTGTGATGCTATCAAGTGAGGAGTGTGAATATATTCCCTTAAATCATATGCAGATATGTAAACAAATGTTACCTTAATAAAGACAAAAATACTTCCAGAATCAGCTTAGGTGATTATAGTGAGATTTTCATTACCATTGAATTATACATTCCTTTATATCAAGGTAATTTATTCCACCAAGGCTAGCAAAATTCTGTCATATAGTGGTACACATACATATATACACCCAAACATATGTACAAACAGACTTATGCGAATGTATATATGCATTCGTAGAAATATGCTATAGGTATGGTGGATGTGTTATATGTATGCATGGAAACAGTCATTCAGACAAATATTTACATACATGTTTGTATATATAAATATATATGTGCATATGTATAAATACAGGTAATGAATCCAATAGTCGCTGAACGACTATTTCTTGACTGAGGGAATCTAGTAGAAGAAATGCAGTTCCCCTAAGGAAGGGAAGGAAATTGAAAAGTTCCACTTGTGCCAGAGGGTTCTTGTTCTTAGTCTATCTTGCACAGGGGAGAACTGAATCAACCACATATAATGTAAAAGTGCCTGCTTGCAGAGTGTGCGAAAATTGGAAAATATTTTTACTGAAGAGGAAAATGAATTTTTTATTTTCTCTCATATTAAACTTATTATTTAGAGAATTATATTTAAGAAAGAAATACTATAAAATCGAACATCCGTTTTAACCCCTTTATGGCCAATGAAAAGATTACCTTGCAGTCTGTATTCTGAAAATAGGCTAAGACCTGTTTAACTCCCTGCTTTCTCAAAAAACAAAAACAGAAACAAAGCAAAACAAATGCACAGGAGAGCAGCCAGCAGCAAAACCACTTGAAACAAAGGTGACTGAGTTACTTCCCCTGCCTGAGGTCCTGAAATCCTTTGAAAGGGCTGAGGATAAACAGCTTATGTCCAGTCACAGAAGGCCTCTGTTGTTAGCCTGTGATTTCAGTAAGTGGTTCTCTTGACTTCAGAAACCATAGGCTTTTAACTTATGTGAAAGGCATAATAAACAACGTATTTTTAGAACTTAGGCATCTTGATTCTACTGAAAGTATCCCAAGCATGTCTCCGCTTGCCAATCTAGTCTCCGATAGCAGGTGGTTTCAATTTTCCTTATCTTCCCCATTTCCCTCAAGTACCTGTCCATTGCCCCCTCAGACCCACTCTACTATCTCCTTTTATTTACTGAAAAGGAGCTAGGTCCATAGAGAAATTCCTTTACCTTTACCCGATGAAACAAAATACTGAGCTGTTTCTATCAATGTGAATGTCCTATGGGCATGTCCAGTCTGGGTATGGGGTCGACCCCTTGGGTTTCCACTCCATGACCTTCACGTGTCAGTTCTTCTACTAGTTTCATAGCAGTTCTTAAGTATATCTCGTTTTTTTACCCTTCTTGGGCTTTTGGGAAACTTTCTAGAATTCACTCATGCTCCAAGGGCATTGAGTGGGACTTGGGAAAGAGGCAAATTTGGGAACTACACTGTTTTTTCTCTCTTTAAAACCATCTTGTTGACATTTCAACATCTCACTACTTTTGCCAGAAGGTTCTCTGGGAGCCCACCTAATTCATTTCAGGGTCTCCCTTGCCTTCAGAATCCCAAAGCACAGGGGTCTAAACCCCAAAAGAGAAACCCCCATGTGCCCAGAGGGCTTATGTGTGAGTTCTGGGTGGTGTCAAAGCTGTTTTTGTTTCCTCATATTTTCTTTCCCACTCAGAAACTGATATCAGCATACAACTCTTTTTCTGTTTCCCCAAGTTTTTTTGTTCTTATTACCACACAGTTACAATTTTTTTTTTTTTGGTGTATGAAAACTTTTTAAGATTTCTTTTCGTATCAACTTTCAAATATATAGCATATTAGTATATATAGCATATTTACTGTAATCACCACTCTGTATATGAGATTGCCCTAAACTTATTTTGTAACTGGAAGTATGTACCTATTAACTACATTCACCTATTTTGCCCACCCTACTGCCTATTAACTATGTTTACCCATTTTGCCCACCCTACCCCCACCTCTGTCAACCACCAGTCTTTTTATTTGCTTCTATGACTTTAGTTTTTTTAGGTCATACAATGTGAGATTATACTGTATTTTTTTCTCTGACTTATTTTACTCAGTAGTGCTCTCAGAGTCCATCATGTTTCAAACAGCAGGTTTTCTTTTTAATGGCTGAATAATATTCCACCAACTCTGTATCACCCTCAAATTTTTTATCCAGTTGTTCATTCATGGTAACTATTGTAAATAATAATTTCATGAATGTGGGGTACAGATATCATTTTTTGAGTTAGTGTTTTACTTTCTTGGGATAAATACCCAGAAGTATATGATGGATGTATGGTTTGTTCTTGATTGATAGCAGAATCAAGTTTGTAAAATTCTGAATACTTTCTTTCCCAAAGTAACTATTTCTTTCAAACCTTTGGTTTTTCAGACCCTTGCTCCTTCCATAGAATGCAATGTATTCTTTTGGAAATTGTTCTGTCTAATTGTCTAAGTATTCTCCCAGGGACAAGTATTTCACTGGTTCATAGGGAGAGGAACCCAGAAAATATAAAATAATATGTAGAAAAACCTGATTATCATTTAAGGTATTTTCCAGATAAGTGCATTAACCTTACCAGACAACAACCCCGTAATTTCAAATGGTCACTCAAACTTTTCTTTGTTGATGCATTAATGTGAAAATATGACTGTGTACTGCTTTTGGACCTTGTTTTGAGGCATTTTACAGATACACTATCTCATAACCAATAGTACAACTATTATGTTAAATTTGTCCTGGTGCAAAAGCTACTTATTTAATTAAAACAATTTTTACTGATTACATCATTGTATACCCTGAAGTTCTCCCCCACTGTATCACCAAAAGTTACTTTTGATTGAGATGGCAACTAAATAAGAAACGATTCTTGAAAATGATAAAACTGTTACAGTAATGATAAATTTTTACTCCTGGGAGTGGATTCAAGTTTTATGGGACTTGAAGTTTATTTTAAAAAACAATGAGGTTCTTTTTTAGAAAAAGAATATGAAATTGAAAATATTAAATATTAGGTATGGAAGTGGTTGGTGGGAGTAATACCACCAGGGTCTGAGACCATTACCAAAATTTAAGTACATATTGAGTCACTTGAACATATACCACCAAGACTTACCCACATGTGTGCCTAACTCAATGTTGGAGACAGAGGCCCCAAATTCTCATGGCTACTCCAGGCTTGTCTTGTGCAAAAGTGAGCAGGAAGAGACAGCAACCCTCACAACTGTGACTAAAATTTCTTTGGCAAGTTTTACAGAATCTTTTAACATTGTCTAGGCGAATTGGTGGGTAAGAACAAAGACTTGAGACAGTCATGTCTTCACGAGTGCTTATGTTGGATAATAAATTGATGATAAGGTGATTCCAAAGGACAGAGGACAAATCATTCCAGAGAGAGAAAAGTGTCATCGACAGTAAATAACAAGAAAAGTGATCGGCAAAGCAAAGTGCTTTTGCTTTTGTAAGTTTCACATGGCTCACTCAGAGTATCACTGCTGATACTGGATGCTTTTTTACACGTTAATTCAAGACAAGGCAAGGAGTCTATTTCAGAATTTTAAGCATACCAACAACACTGTTAATGTTTCTATTACTAACTTGGAAACCAAGAATGACTTTGCTTGCTCAAAATCACTTCTATTATGCCACAAAGTGAGTGGTAAATGTGTGTACAGTCTGGGTTCCTTAACATGGTTTGAGAACTAGTTCTAGAGCCAAGCCTGGCAGGCCATGTATTTTTGTAAGTCAGATTTTACTGGTGCACAGCCATGCTCATTCATTTATGTATTGTCTGTTCTGCATCTAGGCTATGACTCAACTCTTCTCAAGCCAACTGAGTAATTGTAGTGGAGACCTTATGGTTGGCAACCCTTAATAGTTGCTATCTGCCCTTTCCAGACAATGCTGTTGAGCCTGTTCCAGATGGAAAGGAAAGATATATCTGAAACATCTGAAGTGATTCAAATAAAAGTTATTCAATAATGGAACTGTTTAAAGTGGGGTGGCAAGCCAAAAGGGGATCAGAAAGGATAGTGGGGTTCCAAGAACCTGGGGAGGTATGATATTGATTGGGTTGGGGGAGAAGGGCGGAGCAGGGAGCAAAGAGGCAGGCAAGTGCAGAAAATACAGCTGAAGAAAAGAAAGTTGCCTTTAAACAATATGTTCACAGGAAAAATGATAATGTGCTTTATTTAAAAATTTTCTAAGGACAGATTCACACTGTAGTGAAAAATTATCTAGAGATTCTACTCTTACTTTTCTCATAAAACCCTTGGTTTTTGACTTGAAATTAAGATTAGATGCCTTCAAGTTAAATATAGGACCGTAGTCTGAACATCTAGATTCAGAATTGTTTAGAACATTTAGTATGTGCTATCAAAAAGTGTGATCTTGCGTGCAATGCGTGATGCTTTCCACATATGTAAGATGTTTTATGAGACTGGCATCCCCACATCTCTGACAGACACGATATTTGAGTAGACCCAGAACTAGGACTGGACCAGGATGGTAGGAGAATTGTGCATAAGGCAACATTTAAGTTTCCTCTTTCTTCTCCCCATAAAGGAAACAAAATCTTGCATCAGGTGGGCAGGGAACCCAATGCCCATGTAATTACTACCCATGTCCACTAGATGGCAAGCACAACCAGGAAGAGCCTGTAGGTATCATTACTGGCTGCTTGCCTCCCAGTCATACCATTTGGTGAGATCTCTTAGAGTCTTGAGGCTGTGGGCAATGGCTGAGAGAATGGGATTTCATGAAAGCTCTTTCTACTAGGAATCAAAAGGATTAGCTAAAAGGACACAAAGAAGTAGCTGGGAGGCAGTTAAAGAAGCAGAAGCAGAAGATACAGTTTTCTACTGTCTGAAAGTAGCATAGTCATATTTGTTACGATTTACTAGGTTATTTTTTGGGTCTGGGAACACAATCATTGTTAATTTACATGAAAAAAAATCGAGATTCTCCATATCCTATAATCCCTGCCAAATAAGAGTGTTATACTTTCAGTAAATGGGGGAAACCTATAATTAGATTTAAGTAAAACATCTGGAGAGGAGAGACCGGTGGTTTTGATATAGATTGAAGGCATGGAGGACAAACCACAGGAAGAGATGGAAGGGGAAAGAAATCACAATATCAGGAAAAAAAAATATTAGTCATCAGAGCCTGGCAAAGGAAGGAAAGAAGGAGGAATAAGTCAGGGGCAGAGGAAAGAGAAGTTGAATCTCAAGTTTATAATGGTAATGCTGGACACCTAGTCATTTCCTTCATGTTTCCAGAGAGACTGTGTTGAGAATAAGTTCTGACTTAGAGGGTTCTGAAGGAGGAGCAGGAGGGAGAAGTAATAGTATGAGTTCAATTCCGGCCCTTCAGGGAGTGGCCATACCTTTGATGGGCTGGAGAAAAGCTTTGTGGGGAGAGATAGGAGGAAAGGCTTACAAACAACATTTTCTTCCCTACTAGGAGAATCTTAAATGCTCAATAAGGGAATGTGATCCACTTCTGATTGAAAGTCTTTAAAATGTTCTTAAAAGAAATGACATGCTGGTGCTTTGAAAAGACCAATTGTATTGGGGCTGTATGTAAAAATGATTTGAAGGAGAATTTTCTGAGGCATAAATCAAAATAATTGTGTTCTCAGTTGCAAAGTTAAGAAAATCACTTGGCGTTTAGCTGGTCATGATATTTGACAGAAAGCAGAGAAATTAAAGGGATGAGTGTGTGTAACACACACTTTTGTGTAAAGAAATAAAAGTGTGCACATACTATTTTATACTGTTTTTAGTAGCAACACTAAATATACATAATTATATTCTGTAAATTTAGAGCAAGGAGTAAAGAAAAGCTAACATATAGAAACATGTACATATTTTACGTTTACTTAACTTTTTTTCCTGAGGCATGGAAACCACTATCTCATCCTCTAAATTTTACTTTATAATCAAAGCTTCAATAATCTGTATATGACCTTGACCCTCAAGCTTTTAATGTCTTTTAGAAATGTTTGCATCATCAAAATTTGCCAGACATCCTAGACACTTATCCATACTTATACATGACAGAAATACTTATACATGACAGAAATCCATACTTATACATGACAGAAATAAAGCCTGACACTTTAAACAGTGCGTTAAAAGGAAAGCATTGGCTGCCCCTTCATTTCTTTCTCCTCCAGCTCAAGCTGAGCCATGAGGAGGGACTTGTCATTTGGTTTTGAACCATAACCTGTATTTTTAACCCATTCCACTAAATCTTTCTTGCAAAAAAAAAAAAAATTCTTAACTTCTTTCCTTTGCACACACAGAATTTCTAAGAAATCAATGGATCCAGAAATTCCCAAATTGGTTTAGTGTTTGATTCTGTTCTCTTCAGAATTTTAAAAATAAATTTGACTGAAATAAAGAGAAAGCAAAGTTTATGTCCTTGGAGCCAAACTGCACATCTCCGGTATGAAGCAGAATGAATGTTCTCCTAGTCAGCAGGCATTTATCATATTTCGCTCTTAAATTATTGCCAACATTAATTAAGGGTGGAGTGGACTAGTCATAGTTATAAATAACTATCAGGATAGAGTTTGAGAAATACATTTAGAATCTGTATAGTGATAATATTTAAAGAAACTTGGAGATAATTTCTTAGTCCAGTTCCATACAAGTACTCACCTACCCACTATTCATTGGGTTGAAGACTTGCATTTGATGGTAATATGGGTTTGGTATCCATCTTGGCTTGATGCATGTGTACCAAAAATGGAACTGTTCTTGTATCCTTTGGGTAGACTCCCAGAAGTGGGATTGCTGGTTTTAATGATAGTTCCATTTTCAGTAATTTGAGGGTCTTTTACACAGCTTTCCATAGTGGCTAGATCAGCTTGTACTCCCACCAGCAGTGTAAAAGTGTCCCTTTTTCTCCACATCCCTGCCAGCCCTTGTTGTTGCCCATTTTTTGGATATGGGCCATTCTTACTGGTGTGTAGTGGTATCTCATTGTGGTTTTGACTTGCATTTCCCTGATGATGAGTGATGTTGAGTCTTTTGTCATCATGCCTATTGACCATTTGTATTTCCTCTTTGGAGAAGTTTCTTTTAAGCTCTTCCCAGTTTTTGACTGGGCTTTTTGCTTTGCTTTTGTTGTGTGAGTTCTTTGTGGATCTTTGATATCCAACCCCTGTCAATTGAATGGAATGTAAACATTTTTCCCCATGGGAAAATTTGGTTATTGTCTCTTTTACTGTGCAGGAGCTTTATGGCTTCATATAATCCCAGCAGTTTATATTTTTCTTTATTTTCTTTGCTTGTATAGATGTGTCCTGGAAGATATTTCTGTGGTATAGATTGTGGAGTGTTTTGCCTATGTTTTCTTCTAATTATTTTATGACTTCAGATCTTATGTCCAAGTCTTTTGTCAAAAGGATTATCTATACTTGGCTGTTTATTGCAGCACTCTAACCAGGATATGGAAACAAACCAAATTCCCCCAAATAGATGAATGGATCAGAAAGTTGTGGTATATGTACAAAATGAAATATCAATAAAAAATACATATTTGATGAATTTGTGATAACATGGATGGACCTAGAAGGAATCATGTTAGCAGAAATAAGTTAGAAAGTTAAAGAGAAATACTGGATGATCTCACCTAAATGCAGGTTATAGGGAAAACAAGCAAACAAAAGGACAAGGAAAATTTACAACTGTTAACAGAAGAAGCATAGAGCAAGAGAAGTTGTGGGGGGTAAAATCTGGTGAGGCATGGGCACAAGACATTAAGATGATGATTCACAGGTGATAAGGTGATGAAAGGACCTTGGGGTAGGTAACGATGTAAAATATATATATATATATATATATATATATATATATATATATATATATATGCAATTAAAAACAAACAAGCACACAAAAGAGTCCAAAAAACAAAAATATAGAATTGTTCTTGGTTGTGAACCCAAAGAACAAGAGCACAGTACTTTTGACAGGTGGCTACAGGATGAAAAAAATATGTTGCTATTTTTTTATATAGCAGTCATTCTCCTGGGGTGAAGTGTAACCCTTCTTTTGATTTGCATTTCTATAATAATAAGAGATGGGTGAACACCTTTTATTGTGCTTATTTGACGTGTTTATGCCTTCTTTGGAGAAGTGTCTATTTAGGCCCTCTGCCCTTTTTATAATTGCATTGGGGTTTTTTGTTCTTGTCAAGTTTTATGAGTTCTATATACTTTGAATATTAACCACTTGTTGAATGTGTCATATGTAAATATCTTCTTTTATTCAGTAAATTGTGTCTTCATTTTGATGCAAGTGTCTCTCACTGTGCAAAAACTTTTTAGCTTGGTTTAATCCCATTTATTTGTTTATTTTTGCTTCTGTTTCCCTTGCTGTTGGAGTTGAACCCCCAAAGACACTTTTAAGGCCAGTATCAAGAATCATATTATTTATGGTTTCATCTATGTATTTTATTCCTGAAGGCCTTACATCTAAGGCCTTTACTCTATTTTGAGTTAATTTTTGTGTATGATGTTTGGTATCAGTCCATTTTTATTCTATATATGTGGCTATTGAGTTTTCCTGGCATCATTTCTTGAAGAAACTTTCTTTGCTCCAATGTAAGCTTTTGGCTCCTTTGCCATAAATCAGTTTTCCATATAAGTTGGTTTACATCTGAACTCTCAACTCTATTTCATTGATCTGCACCCTGTTTTAATCTCTATTACTTTGTTGTGTAGTTTGAAGCTGGGGGATATGTACTTCCATTTTGTTTTTTCTCTTTCTTTTTTTCCATCAGGAATATTTTTCCTATTTGGGGGTCTTTTTAATTTCAAGTAAACTTTATGATTTTTTTGTTGTTCCATCAAGAATGTCATTAGAATTTTGGTAGGGATTGTCTTGAATATTTTTATTACTTTAGATAATATAGCCATTTGAAAAATATTTATTCTTCAAATCCATGGGCACAGAATAATGTTCCATCTCTTTGTATCTTTTTCTGATTTTTTCCCTAGCAAAGTCTTAAGAGTTTGAGGTTGTGAAAGGGAGTCCTTCTCCCTTCCTTACCAGTGTGAGGAAGTCCTTCTCCCTTCCACACCAATTACCAGTGTGAATGTAAATAGGTGCAGTCATTATGAAAATCAGTGTAAAGCTTTCTGAAAAAAATTAAAAATATAATTTCTCATACAATATATACCACTTCTGGGATACAGTGGTAGTCAGCACAGCATTATTAGTCATAACCAAGATTGGAAAAAAAAAAACTTGTTGCCCATTGATAGATGAAAGGATAAAGAAAGTGTGGTATTTATACACAATGAAATGTTACTAAACTATATATAAAAAACTCGAAACCCTGTCATTTGCAATAACATGGATGATCCTTGAAACCCTGTCATTTGCAATAACATGGATGATCCTAGCCTAGAGTGTTTTAGCATGTGAAGTAAGTCAGATTGACAAAGACAAGTACCATATCATATCACTCATGTGATATATATATATATAAAAAAAACAAATGAACTAAATAAAACAAAAGTGAAGTTTTAGCTATAAGACTAATCAGTGGTTCCCAGGAGGGAAGGTAAATTAGGTAAAACAGGACAAAGATATGGTAAAGAATAGAATTGGTTATGTCTAGTTATGCACACTTAGTATTCCATATGTAGACACTTTTTATTATATTTTATTTCTATTATTCATTCTTTAAATAAATTTCTTACAACATGGGCAATTGGTTGTTGGAATGCCTTTCCTTCCACTGAGGGCCCCTCCATTCTCTCAGACTGCTCTCTTTTGGTTGTTTGTTGATCTATGTTAAGTCCATTAGTCTCTTCCTTTTCTATGGCAGTGTTCTTTTGCTAGGTGAGGGACTGTGTTCCTGGGACATGGCAAACCATGCTGGTAGGTTTTCAGTTTTAACTTTGCATTGAGTTGCCTGTCCATGTTCATTTGAGGTCAGTTAGTGTCTTCTCGTTGCTGGCTGTCTTCTCCAATCCATTCTCTGTGCTGTTTTGTTGCCTCTTCACCTTATAACTCTGCCCTCTGGCTTAAGGGGTCTCACACCCAGCTGTTGTCAGCAAAGAAGTTTCTTGTTGTGGAGAGGAATTTCTTCTCTTGCATCCTGCTCAGATGTGTGGACAGGATCTTTACCTGATCCCTCACCCATACTATGTTGGTGTTTGTATTCTTTATTTCTTCTTATTCCTCATGAGGACTAAGTGGAGTGAGAGTGAAACAGTGCCTCCCACTCCAGTCTGCTGGCACTCTACTAGCCTCCAAGCATGCAGGGTTCTTGCGCACTGGCCAACACAGTCCCACCTGGGTCAGGTCCCAAGCTCCCCTCCACCCTCCAGAACAAAGGCAGAGGGCAGTTGGTGTGCATGGGGCGGGGGGAGTTGACTGCAGATAATCACTTTTAATAGTGCATACTGGGAACATGATGCTTTGATATGGCGTTACTTCCACTATTTGAACTTGTAGACTCTAAAAACAATGAGATAATTAAATTTATTAATTATTAAATCAATAAATATCCAAATCAGTAGACAAACATGCTTCATTGTCTGTAAAAGTAGTTTTCTATAGTAAAGATTATACTAACTTGGTTTATTCTGACTCAGTCTTTGCAAATGCTTACTAGTTTAGTTTGACTATTTTCAAATTATGTTGTGAATACACAGACTGATCCTTAAGAAAGAAGGAGTGCTTTGTTAGTGACCATCTTGATTGCCCAGGAGGACAGTAAGACCACTCACACCTTTGCTAGACTACAGATATTTTGCACAATTCTCAACCCAAACAATAAATACCAAAATGGAATATCCCTTTTGGTTAATTTTGTATTCAAAGAGACTCATTTAGACACAACCAATGCAATTGTTTAAATGCATCTTAAGAAAAAATATTTTTCAAAAGGTATTTATGAGATCAATTTCTTTGTCCCCTACTCCCAATTACCACAAACATTGGGAAACTGTAATTGCAATTAAGAATCAAGCTCCTGGCTGTCACTATCAGTTCAACACAGAATGTGGCTTTTTAAATCTAAAATCCTTTTTGAGCTGTGTTTATAAGCACACAAAGATACAAATTTTAATATGCTTACCCCAAAATGATTTTTTAAAGTAGGAAATAGAAATAATTTGACTGGTGTTCTCTTATCCTATTCAAAGATGCAAACACACAATACATTCCTGCCCTGTAGCTACTGAAGTGTGATTTTTCCTGTACTTTGTTGTTCTCATCATGCTATATATACCCCCTAGCTATATATTTGGGTAGGAGTTTGAAACAATCACTGATGAACTTGTGAAGGTTTTAAAATGGAAATGAAAACTTTTTTCTTTCATTGGAATATTTTCATTCTTCTAGAAACTGAGATGAACTTTTTTTTCTTTTCTTCTTTATTGTTTTTTTAAATTTATTTTTATTCTTTAAATCACAACCTTGGTAAATGGGTTTTGGGATACCTTTCCCTCCCTCCTACTTCTGGTGCCCCCTCCATTCTCTCAAACCCCTCTCTTTGTTGTTTGCTACTCTATGTTAAGTCCATTAGTTTCTTTCTTTCCTGTGGCAGTGTCCTTTACTGGGTGAGGGACTCTGTTCTTAGATACAGGTGAACCGTGCTGGTAGGTTTTTCATGTTAACCTTGCATTCGGCAGCCAGTCCATATTTATTTGTGGTCTGTCTATGTTTTCTCATTGCAGGCTGTCTTCTCCAGTCCCTTCTCTGTGGTTTTGCTACTTTACCTTATGGTTCTGGTGTGAGATTTAGGAGGTCTCGCCCCCCAGTGTCGGTGAAGAAGTTTCTCTGTGGATACAGGTGTCTGTGAATGGCCTTGGTTTGTAGCTTTGCTGTGGGGGCTGATGCCCCCAGTCTATTGTCTTTCTCTCCTCTCCCATGGGGTAGGAAGGGGTATTTTGCTCTACTAGAAGGCATCTCCAAAATGAGGTCTTGGCTCTTCCAGATCTAGTGAGCGTATATGTGTGCTTCATGATATCGTGTTTCCATAGTTGTTTCTCTTGTCTCGTATGCAGTGGTTCTCTCTATAGTTCATCTGCTGTGTCCAATTTAGACTTGTGGGCTGGATTTTTACCTGGTCCCTCACCTGTTCTATGATGGGATTTGTATTATGTATGTTCTTCCTCCTCATGAAGATTAGCTGGAGTGAGAGTGAGATTGAAGGGGCATTCCCCTCTCACCACCTGCACACAGTACCTCCCTGTATGGGGGTGGGGCAACAGATGGCTGGGCATGCACCATTCCAAGCCCCCTTGGGGTAGGGGCTTGGCTGAACCATTCTCGGCCTCTCCGAGTTGCAGGTGGCTGCCCTGTGCAACCATCCACTGGTGGATGGGGCTAAAACCCCACCGGGGTCCTCCTCCCGGGCTCCAGGTGCAGGGAGCCTACCCAGAGGTTGTCACAGCCTTTGCTTCTCCTAGGTAAAGGAGCTCCAAAGGCCCAGGACCTGGGGTATGCAGGCAGCCCTTAAGCTGCCTGCTGGTGGGCGGGGTTTAGGGCCTTACCCTGCCCTGAGATGAAGCTTCATGCTTTTAAATTTCTGTTTCATTCTTAGCAGCATCACTACTTCCCATTAAGGTTTTCTTTTGTTAGTTCATGAAAATCTCTGCCACATACTTGCTACATGTCAATATCTGTGTATTCATGCTATTCTACTTTCCACTGAGCTGTGGGCTACAATTATTTTTGATCTTTCTTTGTTTCAAGGCTTTTCATATTGTGCTTAAATTTAAATGGCATGGCTTATGTTTTCAATGCTTTTCCCTCTTAGCACAAGGGACCCTTCATTTCATATCTTGTTATGGACAAGATATAGATATTTAGCTACGAGTCTGTTTGACACAAAATAAAAATAACTGGAAAAGCTTAGATGGAAACTCAATTTTGGGTCAATCCAAGAGGGCTCTATTTTGCTATTGCCGGATTTTTTCTCATCCACTTTTTTGCAAGGTTACTAAATCCCAATTTACTTCTGCTTTAATTGTGCTAATACCAAACTCTCCTTTTGGGATATCTTGAGTAGCATAGGTAATTTGGGAAGGGCAGTTAGCTGTAAGTGTCATCAAGAAAAAGTATGAATAGCAGCAGCACTTGGTATTATCAAGCTGGGTATTGGTCATTTATTTCTGTATCCCTACTTAATTTCCAGGGGGAATTTTTAATGGAAAGTATAGTAGTAATTTAGCTATAAGTAAGCTGAAAAGGAAGCACTCAGAAGACAGTAAAACTTTGGACTCAGGTTGAATTCATTCTAATTTTGTGGTCATTCCCATAGGATTTGACTGAATTACTTACTTCATCAATTTGCCTAAGCAAACTCATTTGTGGTTGACAAAGGTTCAGGTTTGTTTATAAGTAGGTCATTTATATACATAATTGACAAGCACTAATTATAAAGAAGTACTTGTCTGTTGTGGGAGATTTCCCAAATAGCTTTCCCAGTAGCCTTTTGCTTGTTCAATTCTAGTTGTAATTGAAAATAGTAGTTGCTTTTCTTGGAAAATATTTGTTCATTTGCTCTTTTACTGTTTCATCAAAATAGTACTTATCTACCTATAAAATTTATTGACTTAATGATTTTCTTATTAAGCAAAATTTCACTGAGTTTACTGAGTTTGGGAACATGTAGTTGAGAAGAATATATTCATTGGCGGTAGGAGGTAGAAATTAGGATACTTGGGTTTTGTCCTGAATAAAATTATTTGTTGAGTAAGAGTAGGAGAGACACATAATTAGTTTCAGTTTTAGTTTAATATCTTATAAACTGAGGAAATTACCTACCTGCTTGGCATAATAGGATTTTCCCAAAGATATAGAGAAATAACTTGTGAAAGAAATCTTTTGCTAAATTGTAAAATGTTACTTAAGTATGAAGACATTGGCAATGACCTCCAGCCGCTAAGTTGGGTACTATAAGGGTGTGCTTCTCTTCTAACATCTATGATTTTAAGCTTATTTTTTAGAACTTCAAAAACTTGGACATGTTAGAAAAATGATCCATTTATGTTTCAGAAACAGCACATGAAAAAGTCTGTGAGACCAGTGGAGGCCTTGCAAACTTCCATAAGACCCTGCTCCCACATTTTGGATTGTGAAAGGCTTGGTAACTTTCTGTGTGACTCCACCAGTGCCTGACCACTATGTCAAGACCCTGCACCCACCTCTGGGAAGATGCTAGATGATCAGAGGTGTCACAAAACACAGCCAGCACCCACCCATACCACCACAGGCCTCAGGACCTCTCACTAGAGTCCTGCCAACACCTGCACAGACTGGGCTTACTTCAGAGACAGCCAGTGTGACCAGAGACCTCATGACTTCCCATGAACCCTGCCAGCTGCTTGCCCAGATAGGTGAAAGCCTGAGCAGTGAGGGGAAGGAGCCATACTGAGTGGAAACCCCTCATATAGCATCTGGGTCTCAAAGCTAATAGTGGATAAAATGAAAAGCCCAACAAATGGCAACACAAAGCTTTAAGTAAATAGCACAACACACAGAGACAACAAATATCCAGAACCCCAATTCATTGACATGGAAGCCATATTCTCCCTATCAGATGAAGCATTTAGAATGGCAATGATAAATTCAAGGAAATGGAAGAAAACTCAGGAAAATAACTCATTAAACTCTACAAAAACAAAACAAATAATTTAAAATTGTGCAAAAGAACTAAACAGACACTTGTCCAATGGAGACATTCATGTGACCAACAGGCATATGAAAAAATGTTCTCATCACTTATTTTTTGAGGAATGAAAATCAAAACCACAATGAGATGCCGTCTCATACCTGTAAGAATGGTACATATGGAAAAGACCAGAAACAACAGGTGCTGGTGCAGTATGGAAAGAAGGGAACCTTCTTACTGTGTTGGTGGGAATGCAGATTGGTCCAACTCTTATGGAGAGTAGTATGGAAGTGTCTCAAAAGGTTAAAAATGGATTTTCCATTCAACCCAGTAATTCCACTTCTAGATATCTACCCCCAAATTCAAAAACACTAATTCAAGAAGAAACGTGCCCTCCCATGTTTATTGCAGCACTATTTACTATAGCAAAAGTGTAGAAACAACCAGAGTGCCCCAAAATAGATGAGTGGATGAAGAAGATGTGGTATTTATGCATAGTGGAATATTTCCCAGCAATCAAAAAAGATAAAACCCAAACCATTTGCAGCATTATAGATGGAGCATCAAGGGCTAACACTAAGTGAAATAAAGTTGAAGGAGAAAGATAAATACAAGATAATGTTACTAATAGGTGGAGTACAAAGTAAACTAATAGGTAAAAACAAGTTTATAAGCTAACCTTTGCTATTTGACCAGAGAACTTATTCAGCAAAGTGGAGAGGGTAAGAACAAAGAGGGAAGGAACCATGCTGGGCTAGGTGATGGAATATGGGTATTTGGTGGAATAGTATATTGGTAATACCTGATGGGGATGCCACAATATTGCCTCAAATTAAAAAGTATGATTTAAATGATTAAATTAATGATAAATACTTGTTCTTGTCACCCCCCCACCCCATTCCTCACAAAAGGGAAAAAGTCTTGTACCCAGCTTGACTGTGATACATGTGATAACATGTATCACTACCTACCATTATAACATGCCTATTTGTCTGTATTAAATGGAAGTTGTAAGAGATCAACAATTCTACCAATTGTTTGCTTTCAGCCCATCTTTCTGGTCTGGAGAACAAAATGAAGATTAGACACTGTGGTCCACAGAATGTACTCAGAGTGTCCTTTTTTTGGATTCATACCGTGTGGGTAGAATCAGGACACATGACTTCCCTGGTCTGCTTGGAATTTTTTTTAGTATTAGGATTAGTTATGTTATGAGGATACTCCTTGTGCTTTACATGAACTAGATGCGATGAATGAGATTTTATCCATGTGTCTCATTTTATATGAACCTGGGTTAGATGCTGGGAGGAGTCATGTTCCCTGATACTGAGAGTGAGGCAGGCAGGAATTTTTCTATAGAAGATGTGGCATATATTTTAGCAAACTGTGTGGTGGTATTGCACTTACAAGATATGTTATACATAAATACTTGCTTATAAATCTTTAATAATTATTGGGATGTGTGTTCTAGGTTTGTTTCCATTATAGCCTAGTAGAAAATTGTGGGCATGGAGCTAAACCTTGGCTACCTTCAGCCCTTGGGAGCAATTATTTTTTTAAAGCCAAGATATTTGTTCATGTTGGGTCTTAATTATCACCACATGAAGGATAATAAAACTGTAAAATGCAGATTGAGTTGGTGATATATGTCACTAGTAGTGGTAATATAGGCCCTAGTGGTAGTATAGGCCCTAAAACCTTTATTTTTTAGAGAATTCAGTGAGATCATAATCTCAAGTAGAGAAGGAAAACTGTAATCTCTGTAATATAAGGACAAGAAGGGACCTTAGAAGTACCTTAAACATTCATAATGAGGCAGACATATGCTTGAAACAAAGATGAGATAAAATAAAATCTAACACAAAATAGTTCTGCTTCTGATATTTGTGAGGCCAAATACCATGTCTGTACATTTGCAAGTTATGAACCAGCTAATCATTTTTAAAACAAACTCTCTATGTCTCTGCTACACTGACACATCTTTGAAACAACTGAGTAGCTAGGTTCTACTTTGGAATTCTCCAACTCTGTGGAGGTCTGTGATGCAGTGGGCCCAAGTGTAGAATGGTCCTCTTGCTAAATCCTCTTCTTTTCTGGGCTCCATTGCTCAACTGCATGGGTCTTATTTGAATATGAGCACCTAGCTCAGAGATCACTGCCCATATGCACCCCATCATAATCACATATATATTTGATCACTCTTTTGTTTTTGGAAATAAGTATTAATTCATGCTCCAGACTCATCTGCCTTGACACAAGCAGGCACGAGAAAAGCAGTTTCCTTTACATTCTGTGGACCACAGTGTCTAATCTTCATTTTGTTCTCCAGACCAGAAAGATGGGCTGAAAGCAAACAATTGGTAGAATTGTTGATCTCTTACAACTTCCATTTAATACAGACAAATAGGCATGTTATAATAGTAGATAGTGATACATGTTATGATGTTAAAGAGAGTGTTGCAATGGTAATGTTTTAGATGACGTGTTCAGGGGATGTTTATCTGAATAAAGTACATAGCAATGAAGAGCTGGATAAGGTGAGGTATGGAGCCATGTGGATATCTGACAGGAAGCATTTCAAGTGGAAAAAAAGGTATTTCAGTGTACAAATCTCTTGTGCATATTCTCCCATATATAGGAGCATGCATTTCTATTATATAGAACTGGAGTTTGAATTATAATCAGGAATATAAATTCTAATAATTATTAGTAGATTTATGTATACTTCTAAAAAATTTATAGATTTAAAGTAATTGGTTCTGTTACCTCCCAACATTTCATTAGGCAAAGATTTAAAAATTTATTCACATTTAAGATGTTCTATGAAGCCTGAAACCATCAGCTCCAGGTCAGAATGATTTGTTCTTGCTTTCCGCTCAAGCTGGAACCAGGCAGTTTGCCATGGAAGTGGGAGTCATCCAGCCTCTAATCTCTGAATGAGATTGAGAAAGGAAATACATTTAGAAAACAAAATATATTTCATTCAGAAATAATTCAATTCCTGAGTGATTGATGTAAACGGACCTCAAGTTATTCAATAACATAGCAGGAGTTTGAAATATACAAGCTAAATTAACACTATTGATTTTTAAAGAAAAAATGTTTTAAAGAAAAGTCTAAGTAATTAATTCATATTCTGTTATTCAAACCCAGGTTTGTTATTCCTTCCAAACCTGAATTTAGGAGCAGCATTTAACTATCAACTTAGAAGAAATCTTCATTCAAGAGAGGATGATCAAGAATTCCTTTATATGGGTACTACAACAATGTAAAACAAATTAATCAATAATAAATCAAAGGCATGGGAATTGGGGAATGCCAATCATTATTGGTTCATGTGGGAGTAAATGGAGAGTATGGAAGAGGTAGTGGTGAAAGCAGGTTTCTATGTTCCTGACATTCTTGCTACTAAAGGAATTGCTAGAACCCATTCTCAGAAGCTGCCTTGAAATCCCTGAGGTTTCTTGGACAATTTATTAAGGATTCCATCTAATATAGCAATTTTTTGATATAATAACTTATGTGAATATGCTTCTATTTTCCTCATTCTTTCTGTGTGAATAGCTTTCCTACATAAACTTTCAAGTACAAAATAGCTTTTTTCCCCCAAAATATGTCTTCAGATATTATAGAATACTTCCACATGCTTTACCTCATTTGAACTGCACAGTTCTTTGTAATTTCCATATTTTCTGAAAAAATAAGAACATTTATTGAATGATTATACATTTTTCATCTTTAGATTTTTTTTTTCCCAGTGGAAAGAGGCAAATTTATTTAGAAGAATGGATATGAGAAAAGGGTTATAACAGAGAAAAGGAGAGGAACAAAATGTACTGGGAATCCCAGCCAGGGAGGGGCAAGGAAGCTCCCACCTTTACCTATTTATTGTTCCAATTTCATAGATGAAGAAATAGAGTCTGAGCAAAGTTATGCAACTCTGAGTTTTTTTTTTTTAAACAGTGGAAGTGACAAATAACCTATGATAATGTCACTAATGTAATTGGACATGAGATCCTTTTTCTCTCAGGTTCAGTTGTGATTTTTACTTCAAATGTAAATATACCTCTGCAAGTATGTCCAAATTTAAGATTGCACTCTTAGTACTGTTGGTTATCCAGTTCCAGACCCTGACCACAAAATGGGTCAGAGACAGGCAGAGGACTCTTTTAGGAGATTAATTTAATAATTATTAGTTGGTTGAGAAAATTATGCTGCTTTTATTGGTAAATAGCTTTAGTGATTGAGTGTTTGGCTGTTTTATGTTTATTATCATCAGTTTCCTTTTACAGGTTTTAATTACTTGCCATACTATAAGGTGATTTTCATTTAGAGAATAAATTTCCATGTCATGGGAAATACTTATATGAATTACTTGTTTCTTTGAGTTGTAATTCTTTAATAAATAATCAATACATAGCTTAAAATAAAGAAATTATAGAACAAGATAAAAAGTTGCATCTTTATGTAACAATCACTTAAAGTGAATATGTAAGAGTTTTTGAAAGGGATGGTTATGTTGCAGAAAATTATTGTTATGGTGACAATACTCCTCCATTGGTCTAAAGAGCCAGTGCTATTATTATTGGTATCTTTTAAAAAATTGTTTTTGTTGATTATATATATATTCTTACATCATTGTATACCTTGAATTTCTCCCACTACATGTCACCCACAAATCATCATACTAGTCACTTATGCTCATCCCTCTCCCTGACTTCACACTCCTTCCCACTCACTAATAGCCTTTTTTTGGTGGTGATAGAACACTGACCCTAAAATTCATAAGGAATTGCAAGGGGCTCTAAGTAGCAATATGTTTTTTAAAAAGAAGAAGAAATTGTAAGATTCTTATCTCCAACTTAAAAAATTACTACAAAGTTACAGTAATTAATACAGTATGGTACTGGCAAACACAAAGGTATATGGATCAGTGGAATAGATCCAGGAAATAAGTATAGACATTTGTAGCCAATTGGTTTTCAACAAGAATGCCATTTAATGTGAGAAAGAAAAGTTTCTTTTTATTATGTAATATAACAGGGTAATGGCTATACTTTTCACATGAATGATGCTGGTACAATTGATTAATCACATGTTAAAGAATTACTTTATATCATAGATAAATATTAACTTGAAATCCTGCAGAGACCTAAATTTAGAAGCTAAACATTAAAAGTCAAAGAACAGAACAGGATTAATCTTCATGACTTTAGATTTGACTTAGAATAGTTTCTTAGATATGTTTTCAAAGCATCAGCAACAACAAAAGTAAGTTGGACTGCATAAAATTAAAAATGAAACATATTTATGGCATTAATATACATTAAGAGAGTGAAAAGATAACTTACAGAAAGGTATAACATTTTTGAAATATATGCATACATTTGAATATGATGCAAGTAATGTATCTAATAAGGGGTTAATATATGGTGTATACATATTGAAATCTTACAATTCAACAACAAAAGACAAACAGCCTATTGAAAATGGATAAAATAGTTCAATAGACATGTATCCATAAAAGATATACAAATGGACAAAAATCACACAAAGTGATTCCAAACATCATGATTAAGTAGAGAAATGCAAAGCAAAATTACTATATGCAATGTAAGTTCATACCTATTAGGAAGGCTGTAATAATAAAAGTGAGTGTTGGTGAAAATGTGGGGAAATTGGAACACTTGTACATGGATGGAATTGCAAACTTATTTAGCAAAGGTGGAGAACAGATTGATGATGCCTAGAAAAGCTAATCATCCAGCAGTTTCACACCAAGATATGATATATACCCTGAGAATTGAAAACAGGTCTTCAAATGAAAATTGTACTTGAACATTCATAAGAACTCCATTCATAATAATCATCAGATCAAAACTTAAATTTCCATCACCTGATGAATGGATGTACAAAATGTGATGGATCCATAAACCATTCAGTCATAGAAAGAATGAAGAACAATCTTTCAACATGTATCAATCTTGAAGACATTATGTTTTAAGTGAATGGAGTCAGAAATAAAAGGACACATATTGCATAGATCCATTTACCTGGAATATTCAAAAGAGACAAATCCATAGAGATAGAAACAAATTAGTGACTTCTTGGGGGTTAAATGGTGCCCATTTAATCCTGATGGCCCATCTGTATGCAAATTAATGCACAGCTGAAAATTATATTGTACTAGATAGTGGTGATGATTGCCCAACATTATAAGTGTGCGTATATCCCTGAACTGTATAGTGTAAATTAACAGAAATGGAAAACTTGATGCTATGAGTATTTTACCACAATATAAAGAAAAGGAGGTCTGGCAAGTTTCCCTTCCCAGGATTGATACCTATGTTTCCTTGTCAGTCAAAGTTATCAGGACAATTCTTTCTACTTCTGTATGAAAGTCACTGGGTATTCTTGATGAATTTGGCTTTTCTATGGAGTTAAAGGCAGGGGATTGACAAGTATAATCTGGGTTCCCCAAAGTAACCCATCACCTCTTCTAACAGCCATGTTTGCTATTAGAGTGGGGAGCAGGAACCAGTTTCCATGTGAATAGCAGCATATTTATAGACATGACAAAATCTTTCTATTGTGTTGTCAAAATTTGGTCAAATATGGAGATCTTGATTTGAAGTACTATTCCTCAATGGAACTGAGGATGCTTCTTGGAGACATGTCTAATTATAGGGCTAGGTCAGGGAAAGGACAAAATTGAACCTGAAATATCTAATTGGATCAGGAAGTAAAAGTGCTCAAAATTTATGGGAGGTTAAAAAAGAATACAGAAAACCACTTAAAGGGACTCCCAACTGGCCAAATCAGGACAATTTAAATACAAAAAATAAATCATGCTAGGCAGTCATAGTCTAAGTATAATAATACAATATTTTATTAAGAAATAAAGATTGCAAAAGAAAAAACATAACTAAGGGAACAGGAAAAATACCTGTTTAATAGAATGCCAACCAAAAGAAACCTGCCAGTTCCAATTATAGTTATTGATTCTAGCAAATATCATCAACAAACTATTGGGCAAGTAAGAGTTTAATGGGGAAGAGAATATTCCATTGATTAGTTATTAATTTCAAGGGGAACATGGGTTACCCTGGGAAACCCAGTGGCACCTATTTGAAGAAAGTGAATGCCACCAATTATGGGTCAAACTGACATCTGCCTCCTGAAGTGAAGCATTTAGGACACATCAGATGCTAGATTTCACCACACAGCAGTGTGAGACAACTCAGACTGAGTTTACAGAGCATTTGACTCTTCAAACAACATGTCCATGTCACAAGAGTCAAAGAAAGGTAGAAAAAGAACCATGTGGCAAATGCAACACGTAATCCTCAGATGTTGGAGGACAAAAAGATCGTAGGTTTTTGCTGGTGATACAAGAATGTAACTGGCAGTACTAGCCTGTCAATGTTGTATTTTCTAAATGTGATAATTTCATTGTAACTGTAAGGAGATACTTGCAGAAGCCAAGGAATTATTAGGAGGGAAGGTCATGTTAGCAACTTTTTTACAATGATGATCATAATAATAGTAGTAAGAATTATAGTAATAGAATAACACACCACACACACACACACAATAAAAGTGATGAAGCAAAATGTCAGCAATTGGTAAATCATGGTAAAAGGGATATAGCTGTACTTTCTCCTTTCCCATAAGCTTGAAGTTTTTGCAAATGAAGTTGAAAAAATCAAAACACTCCCACTCCCAACATAAAGTCCTCCCTTTTAGAATTCATGCCTGTGAAGCAATAGCAGGGTTCATTAATAAGTGACACTATCATTTCCAGTGGTGTGACTGTTGATTTCTATGCATCTACATCTCCCACAAGGACATCAATTCTGATTAAATAAAACTAGCATACACCCTTAACCCCAAATAGAAACACTGCAGGAGATTCCCCTCTCTAGAAATTTCAAGAAATTCTTAGGGCTAGGCCAAAAGAAATCAATTTTGATGGAAAGATTGGTGTTGGTGGACACATTTTGTCACCTCTAATTCAAGAGATTGGTCCCCACTGTATAATACTAGCCAGTGTGTGTGCAGGCTACAGTGATGAAACATTACCAGATGCTGCACACCAAATGAGTTCAGAATAATTTCCTGGGGTAGCCAACTTCGTGCATACTAGGAGATACCATTCTGAGCAGCTTATTACTTTAACTGAAGATCTATTACCAAGAGCTTTCCATGAAGATACAGACTCAAACGGTGATTGATGAGATTTGCCTGTGTATGTTCTTCATCCACTGTCAGAAATTTCTTTCAGCTGTTCACATTTATATCAAGAAAAGCTAAATTCTATTAATATTTAGCATGACTTTGTTCTAAACATTACAGAAAGGTCTCAAAACAGATTAATATTTTTTAAATGAGGCATTTATATTTTATACATCTTTTATTTTGGAGAGATTCATTTTTTAACATGGAGTAAGATAATAGAAAATACGAGAATTACATTAAGAGAGTGGGAGATTCAATAATTTGAGTGAATCACTCAGCTCTCTAAATTTTACTTCATGATATCAATGCTTCCTTTTACTTTCAAAGTATTCAAATACAATCCAAAGGATACCTAATAATAATCAAATTTACTGTAGGACCATGAATTTGCTTCTTGGAATCTGCTTTTTTTTCAGTTTTAGATTGAAAAGACTTATTGATCATTGATGCATACATACTTAATCTAAGTTCACAACTAGCAAGCTTGTGTTAGAGCATATTTGTTAAGAGTCTCACACACATATATACACATGGCTCCAAATAAAAAATGTTAAAATTAAGCTAAGTGATTTTATTGCTCATGGTTACAAAAGTAAATATTTGGATTTCATTCTGTCTTATGAACTGCAGTTAAATGAAAAATAATCAAACAGCAGAAATGAGGCGAGGTCACATGGGAAGAGCACATACTTTTCGTGTTAAAAGATGTCCATGCCCCTGTATGCCCATAGTAAGAGTGAATCCTGCACACCCACTACTGTTTATTTTTATTATATATATATTTATTATATATACATAACATATATATATATATTTATATCTTTGTATTCACCAGGGTTCTCCACCACCATATCACCCATGAACCCTTCCTTACCTTTATCTTAATCTTTTGTGCTCATCCCTTCCCTCATTTCTCCCTTTATTCCTCCCCTCTCTAGCTGTATGCTTTAGTTCTTTTGTTTGTTTTAATTTTTCTTATCCTTTTTTTTTGTTTTCCTTGTATCCCACATATAAGTGAGACCAGCGATTTTTGTCTCTTTTCCTTTCTGTCTTATTTTGGCTCCCATGATTCCTTCCAGCTTCACCCATGTTGCTGCAAATGCATCAAGATGCCTTTTTTGATTGCAAATACACTACAACCTTTGATCCATTCATCTGTTTGGGGTGTTTGGGTTGTTTCCATATCCTGGCTATTTTTAATAGAGCTGCAATAAGCATAGGAATACAGATGTTCTTTTGAATTAGCATTTTGGTGTCCTTTGGGTAGATTCACAGAAGTGGAATTGCTGGATCAAATGGTATTTCCATTTTTAGTAGTTTTATGGTCCTCCAAACAGTTTTCCATAGAGACTTGACCAGTTTGCATTCCCAATAGCAGTATAAAAGTGTCCCCTTTTCTCCACATCCCTGTCAGCACTTGTTGTTGCCAGTTTTTCTGATATGGGTCATTCTTACTAGTGTAATATGGTATCTCGTTGTGATTTTGATTTGTATTTCCCTAATTATAAGTGATTTGAGCATTTTTTCATATACTTGTTGTCCTTTGTATTTCCTTTTCAGAGAAATGTCCTTAAAGCTTTTCTCCCCATTTTTTGATTGGGCTTTTTGCTTTGTTTTATTAAACTGTGTGAGTTCTTTTTAGATCTTTGATATTAAACCCTTGTCAGTTGAGTGGAGTGCAAAATACTTTTTCCCATTCATTTGGGTGTTTCTTTGCTTTGGTTTTTGTCTTTTTTCCTGTGCAGAAGCTTTTTAGTTTGAAGTAGTTCTAGCTATAAATGTTTCAAAATATATTGCAAAGCCATAATACTTAGAACAAGGTGGTTCTGTGCCACAGACACACAGACCATTGGAACAGAACTGAATGCCCAGAAATAAAGTCACACATTATGGGCAACAAATCTATGACAAAGGGACAATGAATGTACATTGGCATAAGGATTGTCTCTTCAATAAATGGTGCTCGGTAAACCAGATTGCTACACGCAAAAGAGTGAATCTAGACTACTGTCTTACACCATACACAAAAACCAACTCAAATTGGATAAAGACCCAAGTCATAAAATATATAGAAGAAAATATAGGCAAAATATCCCACAACCTATACCATGAAAGTATTTTTTTAGAACACACCTAAACATGCAAAGAAAAAGAAGGAAAACCACTGCCTGTTAAAACACAAGAGTGTAGGTCAGTCCTTCCAAACCCTGGAGAAAGGAGTCAGCAGATGAATAGTTTTCCAGGTGTCATTTAACATGGGGCACAGCACAGTGAGTGGTGCTTGCCACCATTTGGGAAAAGCTTTGTGTGGGAAAAGCACACACTGGTGGGGTGGAGTGCCCTTGCGTTAATCCTTGTTCTATAGCTCTGAGGGACTTCTGATTGTAACCACAAGCTGAACCAGGATAAATCCTTCATTTTTATGCCCCTTAGGCTTAAAAAATATAGTGTTTTAAAAAAATCAATAAAATTTACATAACATAAAATTTACCATTTTAACTATTTTAAAGTGTACCATTGATAGGTATTACACCCTTAGTTTCTTATGTTAAGATAGGAAATATATTTAAAAGTCACAAGCTTATATTGGTATTGACATTTCCAATTTAGACTAAATATTCAGGGCATTCAGTATCTTATATGCCCTATTTTATAGCATGCACTGAAATATTTGAAAACTGCACTGTTAATATTATTTTTTACAGTACAGCTACTGAGTAAATTTTAGTTTCTTTATAATTTGTTTTATTTTTAGAATATATCCCATAAAAGATGGGTGATTATCCAGGTGAGGGTGCATGATTTCAGCACCACCTGTGATATTTTCTGAGATTCATTTTTACAGTTTCAAGATTGATTTTCTGAGTATATAAACCATGTATATGATTCAAAGTAAAAAATGTTTTTAAAAGATTAACTGAGAAGTCCAATGTGCATTCTTTTTCTATTCTAGTATCTCATAACCCTAGGGCCCTAAAAACACTTTTTAATTTATCTTTTCAGTATTTCTCTAGGGAAATAAAAACACATTCTTATTTTGCTTTCTTTTTCACACAAAGAGAAGAATATCATATGCACTTTTCTGTACCTTCCTTTTTAAAAAAATATTTTCCTTTAGATATTAGTTCCATCAGTAAGAAGATGCCTTCTAATGACTGTATTTTCCTTCATTTTGTGAGTATCCATCCCATGAATCATGAGATTCCAGTTCTCTATGCATGGAAATTTGGATTTTTTCCAGGGAAGATGCCTAAAATTGATTCCAGTGCAATTGATTGGACAAGGGGTATATATTTTTATATAATAATTATTTATTTTATATTTTTATTTACATTATAATATGCAACATACAGTTTTATGTAATACTATTATAATAATATAAGGAATATAACACTTTATAGTATATAATATAATTAGTAATTATATTAAGTGTATTATTGCACTATGTATTGTCAATCACCCCCCCCTTAACAGACATCATACCATTTCACTCTCACCGACCTTGAAGAGTGTCATGGCCTAATCTATGGAGCATGGCCTATCTATTCCCCATGGCCTAATCCACAGAGCATTTTGTCAAGCCCTTTTATTTTTATGAAATACTTCAGAAACTTTTTTTTTTTTTTTTTACTTTCACTAGCTTTGCCCAGAGTCAGCAGGAGAAACAAGAGGTCTAAACCTAGGGTTGTGCTGAAGCTGGTTTGGACAGGCTCACTAAGGTTATTATAAAAATTCTAGGAATTCATTGTCATCTATGCCCTTGAGCTAATTTCCTCCAACTGTAAGGTAGAAGTGCAGGGACAATGTGTATCTTTTATTATTTTTGTGACTTCCCATTAATAACTAGAAATCAGTCATGGTGAGAGTATTTGTACCATAGAAATCGACAAATGTTACAAACCAAGGTATTTTATTGCTGGGAGAATGAGTTACAAAGAATTTACCAGGACACTCTAGGACACAATACTGGTTAAGAAGTTTCTAGCAGAAAGTCCAACTTGGACTTTTCCCTATGCAAAACAGGTGAAATCAAGCTAAAGCACCTTTGCCTCTTGTGTTCTTTCTTTTCTCAGAATTATCCTGTGGTAACAGCTACCTATAAACTTTAGGTTTATATATATATTTTTTTCTTTTATCACCCTGCTATTCAACATAGAACTTGGTTTTGCGTCTGAGCTTAACTGGTGCCTTAGCAAACATCCATTGGTGATAACCATAAAGCAAGTTATTTTCCAAATTTGTGTAAATTCTCTTATGCTCGTGTGTTTAAAATCATGCAAGAACAAGATAACTACATCACACAGATGTCAGTCTAAGCTACAGTATAAGTCTGTTTTCCTTTACTTTGTATCTTCCCACCCCCTTTGCAAACACCCACTTATCTTTACTGCTGCTTACAGGTTTCTAGGGCTGTGAAATCACTTTCATATCTTAATTTAATCTTCATCGCTTTTCAAAAATACATTTTCTTCCTTTTGATTTCAAAATATTTAACAAATATGAGCAAATACTTCCTGAAAGATTTAATCTTAAACTACTTTGTTTCGGCTCCTACTGTCCCTTGTTCTCTTTTACTGAGGATTAAATGTAAAGATCTGTTTACTGTTATTTGAGGCTTGCCCAGTAAATGTAAACAGTTTAATTCCAGTGACTAAAATGTTCAGGCCCATGTAGTATACACAGCTATACCCGTTATTTAGAGGTGAATCATCTCCCTCCCCCAATTACAAGGCTCTATTGCCTCTGTAAGGTCTCTGGTTGAGGAGCAGGACTTTATTGGGGCCACTTGTATACCCCACTTGTGTCTCTGTTCCTCTGGGGTTGCATGCTAGGAGAAAGTTGAGGAGTAGGCGTATCAGCTATTTATAGACTTGACAAAAGTCTATTTTTCAAATTTATATTATATTTGATTGTTTTCATTTTAAAAAATTGTTTACATATATAATTTCTTTCTATCATTGTATAACTGGAAATTCTCCCACTGCCATGTCACCCATGGACCATCATCTTAATCTCTTGTGCTCATCCCCCCCATCCCAGATTTTATCCTTCCTCCCTTTCCCTCCCTTACAATATGCTTTAGTTCTGTTGTCAGTTTGTTAACTTTTTCTTGACCTTCTGTTTCCCTATATCCCACATGCCGCATATAAGTGAAAACAGCCATTATTTATCTTTTTCTTTCTGGCTTATTTTGACTAGCATGAATCCTCCTAGCTCCGTCCATGTAGCTGCAAATGACATGAGTTTGTCTTTTTGATTGCTGAATAATATTCAACTGTGTAAATATACTACAACTTTTGACCCATTCATATGTCTGGGGGAATTTGTGTTGTTTTCATATCCTGGCTATTGTTAATAGAGCTGCAATAAACATAGGAGTACAGGTGTCTTTTTGAATTAGAGTTTTGGTGTTCTTTGGGTAGATTTGCAGAAATGGGATTGCTGGATCAAATGGTAGTTCCATTTTCAGTAGCTTTAGGGCCCTCCACACAACTTTCCATAGTGGTTGGACCAGTTTGCATTCCCACCAGCAGTGTAAAAGTGTCCCTTTTTCTCTGCATTTCTACCAGGACTTGTTGCACACTTTTTTTTTTGAAATGGGCTATTCTTACCAGTGTAAGGTGGTATCTCACTGTGGTTTTGTTTTGCCTTTCCTTGATTATAAGTGATAATGAGAATTTTTTCATATGCCTGTTGGCCACTTGTATTTCCTCATTGGAAAAGTGCTAGTCATTCCTCCTGAACAAGACTGAACATTGATCAGCCCAAACATTCAAACATTCTTTGCTTTGAAACGTTCATTGAATGTAGCACATCCAAGACCCAGTTATTTTTTCTGAGTCTGGCATTAAAGCTTAGCTCTTATACTTTAGATACTCCAGGCAGGAAATGCTGGAATGATGCTAGATGCTAGATGATACTGTTCTCTTAGGGGACACACAAAGTCCCTTTTCATGGCTTAAAATAAAGAGGAAACCCATCTACTTCTTCATTCTTCAAAAACCTCCAAACAACAACAACAACAACAAAATCCTTCAATAGCCAACATTACTTTTTTCCCCAAAAAAAGTGTGAGTTTGGTTATCAGGCTTAGAAACTATTTACAAACTACTCCATTATGAATTCTGCCTGTAGTCTGTTACTTCTTGCTGCTTTGGAAGCAGCATCTATTCCTTAAGTCTCAGGTGATACTTGCATTTGATGTTCTGGAACATGAGAAGGATAACAGATACCACTAAGTTCATGTTGCATCATCTGAACAATTTCAATTTGCATCTTCAATTCTATATAAAAATTGACATGATCTGAGAATAGATAAATATTAGAACTGTGTTGCTGGTTATTTTACATGTAAATTCAACCTAAACTGCTTGGATAAATCTAGGCATCTTAATGGTACTTACCAAGCCTAATTGTTCCAAATGTATTAACCCTATTTCTAAAGTTGGATCCATTTTTGTGGGATTTAAAGTTTAAGGGGATTTAAAGTTTTGCAGGATTTAAAGATGACATGTGAACTTTCAAATTAATTCAATAATGCCAAAATCTTGTCTTGTGCATATGTTCAGAGGTTATTTTGTGTGGATTATAATAGCTATTTCAAGAGCTACTGGTTGTTTCTACAAATAAATATCATTTAGGACTAAGTGCTTGGACCTGGGAAACACGCTAAATAATAATTTAAATTTTAGGGTAAATTTACCTAAACCAGAGGAAAGTGTAGAAAGAATATTAGCTTTTTAGAAAGAAAGATAAAATTGGAATAGGAGGAAGTGTGAAAATAAACTTGAAAAGAAATAAACAGAATAAGAGACTTCTGGAATCCTCACCATGGACATCATTGAACACCTGATGGTCAGTTTTAGATTTTAGGATGTCTGTGTATTTCTTGAAATTGTTGCTAATATTTGTGTTACTGTGGTAAAATCTATTTCTAGAAGAGGATTTTTCAGCTTCCACCAGAATTCAAAGGGGATCCATTGACTTCCAAATAGAGAGATATATGATTTGTCACCTATTGCTTTGCATTTGAAATTGTGAAATCTTGGTGTCATAAATCACTCCTTCACTAGCTAGACACACAACTGAGTAAGTGATCTGAACCCTTTTCAATACCAGAGTTTTCACTTGTGCATATTGCAAATGCTGACTGAGGGCAGGCTGTGCTTAAGGATGAGGCTAATGGAGCAAATTACAAACCTTATTCTTCATCTTCAAAATTTACAACATGAAAGTAAAATATGTGAATTAAATAGTTTGAGACCAAATTTCAAGTTTATAGATTCAGCTTTATAAAAGCTATATTGGAGCATATGCTTTAGATCTGCATCCAAGTAGACTTCCTTACACTTAATTGTGCTACTTCTCTGCTTGGGGCACTGATCCATTCACCAGAAGAACAAATTGATACCAAGAGAAGTGGAAAATATCTATATTCCAAGGGCACTCTTTTTCATAAAGATTTTTCAAAGAATGTTGACCCAACTGACTTTGGTTTCTTTTGTCAAATGTGCAAAGATAACAAGAGAATTCATTGAAACCTTCCCATTATAGGGCTGGCATGTTAAAAGGAGTAGAGAAATATTACCCTAAAGATAGAAGCAACTTCATCATACAAAGCTAAATGTTTCATGAAATAACTTGGAAAAGTAATGTGGGACTAATGGATATAGAATATTTTATGTAAGCTAAGGAAATAAGAACACAGTAACTTATGTTTTAGAACAAATGTGATATAATCAAAAATGTTTAGGTTGAAGTATGACAATGACTAACAAAAGGACAAGAAAAAGTTAAACTGTTTTTTTGACATCAGAACTGAACCATGCAACAAAGTAGGGGGAGGGAAGGTGGGAGACTCAGGGGAGGGATGAGTACAAGAGATCAAGATGATTGTTCACAGGTGACATGGTGGTGGGAGAACCTTGGGGTATACAATGATGTTATTTATATATATATAAATATGCATTCAATTAAAAAAAGGATAAGAAGTAGAAAGAAACATGAACCAGACTATAACAATTCTCCCTCTGTTAGGTAACAATTTCCTCAACATTTAGCAGTAGAAATCAAGATAATTGTTTTTGGTGCGATGGTAAATGGGATGACTTTTTAAATTTCTTCTTCCGCTTGGCTTTTTGTGTATAGGAAGGTTACTGATTTCTGTGTGTTGATTTTGTAGCCGGCAACCTTACTGAACTGGTTAATTATTTCAAGTTTTTCTGTGGATTTTGTGGGGTTCTCTACATATAGAATCATATCATCTGCATATAATGATAGTTTCAGTTCCTCTTTTCCTATTTGTATCCCTTTTATATCTTTCTCTTGCCTTACTGCCCTGGCTAGGACTTCCAATACAATGTTAAAAAGTAATAGAGAGAGTGGGCATCCTTGCCTAGTTCCAGATCTCAGCTGGAATGATTTTAATTTTTCCCCATTTAAGATGATATTTGCTGTAGGTTTGTCATAGATGGCTTTTATTATGTTGAGGTAGGTTCCTTTGATCCCCAGTTTTTCAATATATGGTCAACCAAATGAAACTGCACAAGGGGAGAATGGGGACCAGCTGGAGCGGGTGGGAAGGGGAGGTGGTGGGTGACCCCCAGGGACTGAAATGATGTGAAATATATATAAATAAATAAAAAAAATTAAAAAAAAAAGAAATCAAGATAAACAGCTCTGATGATTGATTTCATGAATACTGGGGACAAAGAGGCCTATGGAATGAATAGAATCCTGAGAAACTCTATATTTTCAGTCTTTAGAGGGTGAGGATAAAATAAATAGAAAAAGAAGATTTTATGACTAATGACAGGTTTTGATTCTGCCATTTTCATTTGCTAAATTGGTAAATGGGCTGAGCCATGCATATGTTGCAATTAATAAAATGTAGGCTAATATTACCTATCCCAGATTACACATTGATCGGCACTTTCCAAATTATTTTAGGAGGATGTAATGGGTACTTGTGGTATTATTTATATTATTGAATTGAGTTTTAAGATGCTTTACTAGGTGTTAAGCCAGTTATCATTTGTGTGTGTGTGTGTGTGTCAGCTGTACTTCACCTTTGATTACCTTGTCTGCCACAATGGAGCAATTCTTAGCAAATATGATATAGAGCTTTGGTGGTATAGGAACTCAGGTAATGTTGCAGGAGAAAGGCCTTCTTGGTTCTGTTGCTGCTCCAACCTGGTTTCTTTTTCCTCGAGTAACAGCAATGTACCTTGTGCAGGAGGGATTGGAGAACATTTACTCACAGCCATTCCTCAGTGTACACTCAGAGTACACAACAATTTTGAAAGATCCCAGCCTAACTGACCTGGTGAGCACCCTCCATGGACACTGTGTACCGAAGACCTGCTGATATCCCGCTGTTTGTGGGCTTGGTCCTTTGACACTTTAGTCCTCTCTCTGCTGGGCCAGCCAGTGTCTCTGGTGTCAGATTCTTGCAGTATCCTTTCTCCAGTGCTTACCTCCAGCTGCAGCCTGTTTTCCTCTGACGATTGGCCCCCTCATGCAGCATTTTCTTCATTACTCAACACTTCCAATACCACCACTTCCTCTAGCTCTGGGATCCTGCAGAGTCATGTTTTTTTTTTTTTTTTTTTTTTTCTTTCTCTCTTCTCTCTTGAACAGGACTCCTGAAGATCATGCTTCCCAAACTCCCAGTTCCAGGAATGGTGAATCTGACATCCCTGGATGCCAGATTTTCAACAACCCCCACTGATTAGGCACCTTTGCAGCTTCCTCAGTCTCAAGGACCATGACTTTGCCCTTTCCACTGAGGACTGACTTTCATCCTTAGAGAGGAGGGCCTACAGACACATTACTTATTCCTTATATCTGCTTTTCCTGTGTTGTTAACACGTCTTTTTAACACACATTAGCTATTCTTTATTATTCTAGTTTTATGCTAATAATTCTTTATGCTAAACTTTACTTAATCATATTTCTACATGGTTTCTGTCTCCTGACTAGACTCCATTGAGACAGGCATTAGCTATGTAACCCTGATCATTTTCTCTCACCCTCACTCAGTGGTTATTCTATTTTCCTGCATGAGATGGAGTACTTTATTACTCTCTGTAAAAATAGTCCTATATCTTGAAAGGAAAAATCCCAGGTGAAACAGCTTGATTCTGAATTATGTAAATCTTGAAGCGCTCACTCTTCAAGGAGCATAATTTCTAGTTGCTTCCTTGAATGGGAGAGTTCTTAATGGAGTAAAATGAGAACATGTCTCGCTCCTAAAAGCAAGAATTGAACTGACCTTTTCTTAGTCAGCAGGTAACTGCATTTAGCATTTACCTTCTTGTCTTCAATATCTTCTTTCTCACTTTCATCCCTGAGTAGGCAGAAACTGAATTGATACTACACAGTTGGAATTTAGCTCTATGGAAGTGGGGAAATTGGAATGAATTATAGGAAATATATGATTAATGTAATTTCTAAGCAAATCTGATTTATTGTAACCACCTAGACTGCTCACAAGTGAATGTTAGGGCACTTATCAATGGCAACCTGGGCTACCTCTGTCCTTTTCATCCTCCATTTTCATATTCCACCCCGATCTCCCAATACTCAGTATCCACCTGGTACCAACATGTTCCATGCTCTCAACCCCATCATAATCTGTTGTATTCTTCTTTCCTTAAGTAATTTTCCCATAATTATTTTTCCTTCCCTTTACTTTAATAAAAATTTCCAATTATTGATTTTAAATGTAGCCTCTTTTTAAAAATTAAGTAACATTAGTTTACAACACTGTATGTAATTCGGAGGCATAGGGTCATATCTCAGGTGCATGTCACCACAACAAACCCACCACCATGGCACCCACAGTCCTCCACCATAGTCCACTGGGCCCCTTCACCACTCTTTTTTCACCATCACATTGCACATCTTATAGCCTCAATTCTCGTCATTTCAAAGGTTTGTTTTTTATTTGTTTTTGTCTGAGTGTTTGTTTTTTTAGTATTCCATATACAAGTAAAACCATTTGTTTTTCTCCCTACTTGTTTTTCTTAGTAGAATCCCCTCCATTTCCATCCAAGTTGTTGCAAATGGCTAATGATTTTTAGCATTGGAAAATGTTAAGATGTACTTATTGCACATCTGTATCTCCAAAGATGAGTCTCCCCAATTAATTAATTAATTTTCAATGATGGGATTTGGTAAGAGAAGAAGTAGGTAGATAGTTTTAAGAAAGGAACCTAATGGTGGTTTTTTTTTTTTTTTTTTTTTTAAACTCAGCCTAAATGTTTCTCCTCCCTCCATGTTTCCCAAATCAGATGTTTTAGGGGGGAAAATCCTTGAAAATAATTGGTAACTTATGTTACACTCTATGAGATTTGTCTTAATATTATATTCACAATGATACTATGTTCCCTTGGAATAACAAGACCAAAGGAGCATGCTTGTACTGACAACATAAACTCTAGGCCACCTCTGAGATGTGTACTCACTTCTGGCAAACATTACTTCTCACAGTCTATTTCTCCTACAAAGCTGAAAGATCCAAGAACTTGTTTTTCTTTGTTCTATACATGGTGTCAAAAGTTAACTCAGTTGTTCAAGGTCATGGTTTATCAAGGCATCAAAAGTGATTAGGATCCCGAATCTATTTAATGATTCTGCTTTCTACTGGGGGTGATTTTTTTGAATTTTTCACATACTTCACCCATGTTAAACTTGCAGGTTGGACTTGAGAACTAAGGAAAATAATATTTTTTGGCGAACAGTTTTCAAATTCCCATTGATAGGAAGAATGCCTTTAAAGTGGCATAAAAGATCTCAAGAGGTTTTCAAGTCACTTCACAAAGCTTTTTGAGTCTTCTGAACATCAAATTATTCTCACTAAAGAAAATGCTTCTAGTTTGAGGGTTAGAGAAAGGAGAGAGAAAAGCAGGGATTTTGGCATAGCTTGTTTGAAAATGTGGAAGAACACAGGATCAAAAATATAGGCTAATATAAAATGTTTTCATCTTTATTTTATATAATTTTGTAGCAATTTGTCTCCATACTGTGATTTGAACTATCCAAATTAACAAGTAATTGGCTTTGTAATGCTATACTTCTGTGACTTAGAAGAGTGGTGTATTTTGAAAAGTTATAAAAATTTGCTAGCATCTTATATACTAGATTTGCTAGATTAACCTTACTACTTTGTTCAAAATAATTTTTTTGAAGCAGTATGGGGTGGATGATCACGTAAATTTTCTTTAGGTAAAGATAAATAAGAATTCATATTGATTCTGTGCACATAGATGCAAAATAATCGTATCATTCATTCCATCAAGCTAATTTAATTTTAGGTTTCTTTTCTTACAGATACAATAATAATTTTGTACTTAAGTATTTAAATTCTCTTTTCTTAATTTTATACATGTCTGTGTATATGTGTGCACATAAGTATGTGTGTATTCATTTGTTTAAATTACAAGAGCTGTAGAAGTCCTGGACAACTTGAATTTTCAACCATAGTCTTTTATTAAAATCAGAGTCCTGATTTGGTGGTAATAGAACATTGAAACTCAGAATCTGACCTGTTAGTTGCAATTCACTTTTTTCACCTGGTTATAATGTTGATTTTTTTTTAACATTGCTTTTTAGTGTTATATAAATAATAGTGATCACTTTTCTATTTGAAGTTTTTTTTCTCCCAACTTGCTTGAAGATAGCATAGAGACTTCTGCTTGAAAATTACGCATGCTCCTCAGGTTCTACTTGTACTTTCCTCCTCATCACCAGGGACAAGAACCATTTAATCCAAAACAGTCTTGGTGAACTTTTCCTAATTAAAGGTTTGTGCTTCTGTCTCATTTCAAGATGATAGTTATTCTAAACATCTTTTGCATTCTTTGTGTCTTGTTTTATTTCTAGTGGTATTTATCTGGGTTGTAACTTTATATTTTCTAGATTAGATTTGCCAGTGTTTCGTTTGTTTTGTTGTCTCCCAATGTACTTCCCAACCCACTCCAGTGACCCTGCAGGTGGTTTATTACATCTCTTTGCTTTCTCATTTATTAGTTAACCTTTCATATTTATTTTACTAATAGGTATAATTATTCTGTCTCTGGCATTGTGCAAAGGATATTACCTTTGCCATGTTCATTTATTTCTTTCCAATGAGTTTATTTTACTCTGCTTTTCTGAAGTTCAGATTAATACTTTATTAAAATAAATGAGGTTTACCAGGAAATGTTATTCTTGAATAAAATTATATTGTCTATATCGAGTGAATCAGTGATAAAATAGAGTTGTATGGACTCCAAGTGGAAAATGCTGTCAGTGCAGTATTTAAAACATTCTTAGGTCTTGGGGCTCTTTACAGATTGCAACATATAGAATTTATAATTTGACAGTGAAAGTTATTTTTAAAAGCACTTTTTTTTTTTTTTTTTTTTTAGAGACAAGGTCTTGCTATGTTGCTGCGGGTAGTCTC
>PVHY01002732.1:0-34132 GCA_004024945.1 Uropsilus gracilis | reverse complement strand
TTTATTCCTTTGAATAAAACTAGAGAAAGATTTGAGACCTGACAACTAATTTCTGTGTTTTTACCTTGCTATATTCACCTCAAAGGCAACTCCACAGAACCTTTTTTTGATTAAAGACTTTTATTTCCTAACATTGTTATTTATCTTTGTACAATATTTTATTTCTCCCCTCAGGTATAGTCTCCATAAATCTCTCACTACATCACCCACAAACCGTTCACCGTAGTCCTTTGTGCTCTTCTCTCCCCTCTTTTAGCCCCTCTTCCTCCCTTTTCTCTGCTTATGCCTCAGTTAAATAGTTTGCCTCTAAGTTTTGTCTGTCTTTTTTAACCCTTTGTTCAATTTCCCTATATTCCTCCTATAATTGAAACCATCCAACATTTTTCTTTTTCCTTCAACTTATTTTCCTTAGTAGAATCCCTTCCAGCTCCATCCTTGTTGCTGCGAATGGCAGGCATTTACTCTTTGATAGCTGAGTGGTATTACATTGTGTATACGTACCACATCTTTTTGATTCACTCAGCTGTTTGGTGGCATATATGTTGCTGCCGTATTTTAGCTATTGTAAATAGTGCTGGAAGAAATAGTTGCTGGCCATTGCATTTTCTCTTTGAAAAAGTTTCTGTTTAGCTCTTCTGCCCAATTTTTAAAAATTGCATTGTTTGTTTGGTTTTTGTTAAGTTGTGTAAACTCTTCGTAGATCTTGGATATCAGTCCCTTATCAATTGTATAAAGTACAAGTATTTTTGTCTCTTGATGCACAGAAGATTTTTAGTTTGATATCATCCCAGATGTTTATCTTTTCTTTCATTTTCTTTGCTTCTGAGGATGAGTCCTCAAAGTTGTTTCTGAGATGTATGTCATGGATTGTTTTGCCAATGTTGTCCTCTATGTATTTTATGGTTTCACAGGTCTTACATTCAAATCTTTTGTTATTTTTGAGTTGGTTTTGTATATATTGTGAGGAAGTAATCTAACTACAGTCTTTTACATGTGGCAGACAAGTTTTCTCATCATTATTTATTGAAAGCACTTGTTCCAGTACATGTTCTTTACTTGTTTGTTATGGATTAGTTGACCATATACTTGTGACTTTATTTCTGGGTTTTCAGTTTTATTTCATTGACCTGCAACCCCACAGAAATTAAAGCTTCCTGAGACATAGTGTTATCTCTTTCTCCCTTTTATTTTACAAATGTGGAAATTGGAAACTAAAATTTTTCTAGTTATTAAGTGTTAATAACTATATATTCTGCTTAATTTTAATTTGATGGTCTCTGATCTCAGCATGTTTCCAATATATTTTCTTATATATCAAAGTATTTTAAGAGATTCTGAGTAACTTTTTTTACCTGGTTTGAGAACATTAGAAAAATTATAGTGACATTGTTTCTTAAAGTCCTTTTAAATTTTGCTTATAATTTCTTAAAGAGAGAGTATAATATCCTATTTAGAACACAGAATATTTCTTTCCATGCTATAGGCACTGAGTATACTTTAATCTTATAGCAATCTCTTGCTCTCATGATAAATTAGTGACCTGAACTCCCTTTTTAGCATAGGAAGACCTTGCAAGCATCATCACCGTCATCATGACTGTCACCATGACAACTTATATAGTAGTAATACATATAAGCTATAGTTCCATGTGATTCAATCTCAGTACAGAATCACATTCAAGGAAGCTTTTAATCCATTACCCACAATAACACAAATCTCAGCATATCTCAGAAGCCCCTCATCTTTCCTAAAATATTCAACATACCACCTGCTCTTGTGCCTCTCACCCCTTTGATAGCTATGGAACTTTTGTTTGTTTCTCTCCTACTTTCCACTATCTCTATGTCAACCTTCACCTTTATTCTGGATCTGTATCTCAAAAGCCTAGGAATGGATTCATTGTAGACGGTACTCTTTCCAGAGAAAGTAAAGGAAGAAAAGAGTAGGAAAGAAGGCTAGTTCAAGAAAAGAAAAAGACACATTCTCTTTTCATCTAAAGAACTGGGTGGGAGGAAACATGTGAGATCTCATGCAAGAATACATTTTGTTCTTGTCATTTAAGCAGTTATATATGCATCAGCTCACTCAATTCTCACAGTCACTGTGTGAGGTAAATAATGTTATTATAATTTCTATTTTGTTGTCAGGGTAACTGGGACTTAGAGTGATGAAGCAATGTCCTCAGGTCACCTAGCTAGTGAATGACAGAACAGGGCTCCTGCCTCTCAGAAACTTCCTATACTAATAGATCAAGTTTCCAGAGTTTCATAAAACTCAATAATGATTATTTTTCAATTAGAATATGGTTTGTGCCCTTTGACCTATTTTTCTCCTCTCTGAAGCTAAGATCTTAGAAGAAAATATCTGCTTAAAATGAATATCAAATTCCTTATATTTGTCTATTAATATTCTGCTGACTTCTTAGTTTTAGAAACTGACTTGTATAAAAAAAGTTTGTTTTATATTATTCTGAAAACTTTAATAACACTTTTACAGAATGATATAACTAATCCCTCCTATAACCAGTAGCATGCTTTTTATCGATTCTGGTAAATTAGAGTGGGTTTCTTTAGATAGAGTTGGTTTGGTTTATTTTCTTTCTTTTTTTATTTTTGAGACTAGGTGTCACTGTTTTTCCTGGGGAACTGCAGGCTCATGTTGCCCGTGGTACCACAGATTCAAGCAATCCCCAGCCTCAGCTTCCCAGGTAGCTGAGATTACAGGCATGCACCACCACACCCAGCTAGTTTTTGAGACTAGGTTTCACTATATTGTCAAGAGCCAGACTTGAACCGCGATCCCTAAACCCAGCCGCTTCATAGGCTGAAGCTAACAGGCACAAGCCACCATGCCCGGTGAAAGAATGGGTTTCTTTTAGCAGGTAAGAGTAATTTAAAGAGATCCTGGAGGATGTTTCTATCACATGAGGAAGCATATTGCATGAATAATATCTCTATTGAGTCTTGAGAGATAAAGGTATAAATAATATCTCTGGATATAATAATAAATATAATAAATAATATCTCTGGAGTCTTGAGAGATAAAGGTAAGGTTGGGGAAGGAAGCAAAAATGATGTTATCTTGCTACAGTAATAGATAAGAAAAGTTAAAGAATGTTAAAGGCAGGAAATTGCAACAATAATCCCTGATATGGGGCAGGAGGAAACATAATCTTTCGAACATTTTGATACTGAACAACATCAAAAACTATTTTGGGGTAGGCATCATTAAATCGATTGTGTAATACATGTTACACATTGTTATCATCCAGCATATAATCTTTCCCCTGACATGTGTATTAGGGATGATCTGTGCAGAAATAGAGTGAAGAGGGTCAAAAAATAAGTAGGTGCTTGCTTCAATCTGAATCTCCCAAAACCCAGGTAGTCATGATGAATTCTACTTTGGAAAATGGGAACATTAACAAACACTCACTGAACCCACCAATTCGTTATCTAATTTCACACCAAACATGAAACTAAATACTCCTTGAATGTGGGCAGACAAATTAGAAAATTGTTTTTGAAAAGATTCATTCTAGGATGTCTTTATACCTAAGAGGGCTGAAAGTATTTTTGGTTGTTCTTCCTGCAAGTCAGAGGTATTCTACTCTGAGTGTAGTAAGGACGCTCTATGCTTTGTACACTCATTTCTGATCAGTGTCTTTCCTCTTTTGTAGGCCAGCAGCGTGAAGATCTATGTTTAATATATGTAGAAGTAATATGCACGATGTACTCAATCATTCTCTAGTTTTTGTAGTTGACCTTAAAAAACATGAGTGACATAGAAAAAGAAGCTATATCTGGGTAAATGTTTACCATGCAAGAGCTTTATGTACTTTCTGTCATTTATCTTCATGAAGATGAAGTAAATTATACCATTCCCATTTCTCAGTTGAAGGAAAAAGGGTTGATGTTCCTCACCAGGCTCACACAGTTAAGAAGGAGAGTAGAGATTTGAATTTTTGCCTGTGCTACCTTAAATTGTAGTATACCAAAGAATGGTAATTAGATACACATGCTAGAATCCAAACATTATATGTCAAATAATTGTGAAACATTTGTGTCATACCTCTAAGACTAAATCCAATCAAATGTCAAAATTATCTTTACGTAACTGGACTGTATTCCTATGTACATGATATTTCAAATTGGCTAGTTTAAAAGCAAAATCTGATCATTTCTCCACTACAACCTTGACAAAAGAACATGAAATAAGTAAACAGTGAGAGGTAATAGAGGGAGAGTTAAAGAAGTAACTAATATCAACTACTGCTTTGTAAAGTTTTACAAGATTATTTTTTAAAAATCATGGATAGATTTGACAAAACTGATGACCTGATTTAAAAGAAAGTATTTTCCATCTTACATGCTGAACCAACTGTAAAAGTCTTGGCCATGGCCACTTCTATCAGTCCAGGTGCTTCCTAACTTCCCTCACCAAGTATCACTGAGCGTATCTGTGAATTGGCAAGGAGGTTATATCTCTAACAAAGAGAGAGCTTCTTTTTGTGGGCAAAACTAATCCAAAGTCTACAGTAATTTTTGTTATATAAGAAAATACATTGGGAAATAGACTAGAGAAAGTCAACGTTACATTAAGTGGGCCAATATATGTAGTAATTAACACTTGAGAAGGAAAATTTTAGTGTATAGTTCCCACATATGTTATAAAAAAGGGTGAAATATTTAACACTATGTCTCAAGTAGGTTTAAAATGATGGAGTTGCTTTTGAGATAAAAATGAAGAAGAATAAACAAAGAACTTACTGTCCAATCTCAGACCTTTACCAATCTTCTTTTAACCTACAGGTCTTTGTTTGCTAAACTGCTATCAGAGAATATTTTTTTTAGCGAATGAATTTAGAATATATAAATAATTCCTATAATTCAATGATAATAAACCAACCTTTAATAAAATTGGCACAGACATGTTATAGAAAAAGTTATACAATAGTCAATACATAAATTCACAAAATAAATGGACAAAATATGAATTTTTCAAAACTATATTAGTGTAAATATAATAATTTTGCTAAGTTGCAAATGGATAAGAAATTTGTCCATTTTTTTGTTGTTGAATTTATTGGCCTTCATTGCTTAAAATATTCCTTGAATATCATATTTTTGTGTTATCTGTGGTAATATTTCCTATTTAATTTTTAATACTGGTAATCTGTGATTTTTTTTGTTCATCAGTCTAAATAGGGTTTTTCATTTTTGCCAGTCTGCTCACAGAAAAACTCAAAGTCTGAATTTGTTAATTTTCTCTATTCTTTACGATTTCATTTATTTCTTTCCTTATTCCTCTCACTTTTTCTTTTCCACTTTAATGTTAGTGTCACGTTTCTAGTTTCTTTTTTTTTAATTTTTTATAAAATTTTCATTTGGTGCATTTAACCTGTTAACATTAGGGAGATTATTGAATGTAATTATTCATACTTGTCATTTTGTTTATCCTTTTGTTGCTCTATTCATTACCTTGTTATAGTCTTGTTTGTTACTCTGTTGCTTTAAATTTTAAAGCTTCTTGTACTATATCTTGAAGAGAGGATTTAGTAGAAGTGAGTTTCTAAAGATTTTGTTTGTCTGAGAAATTCATCTTTCCTCCCACACTTGAATGACAGCTTATCAGGATAAAGTATCATTGGCTGGGATTTTTTTTCTTGAAGTTTGTTGAATATTTTGCTTCATCCTCTTCTTGCTGAAGTGTTTCTTCTGAGAAGTCTGATGTGAGGCTAATAGGTTTTCCTTTATAGGTTATCTGTTTCTTGACTCTTGCTAGTTTCATTATGTTCTCTTTGTCTTGGATTTTTTGAAGTTTTACTATTATGTGTCTTGTAGCATTTTTGTTTTCATTGTGGTAATTTAGTGTTCTAGCTTCCTGTACTTCTATTTTTGTTTCTTGCTTCACATTTGGGAAGTTCTCTTCATTTATTTCCTTGAATAGTTTCTCAGCTCCTTTGTATCTCTTCCCTCCTTCTGGTATTCCCATTATTCTAAAGTTTCTTTTTCTCATGGTGTCAGATAGTTCTTGGAGTGTTTTTTCAGTCTTCTCCCTTTGCAACTCTCCCTCCTTTTCTTTTTGGATACTTTTTACTGCTGAGTCTTGGAAAGTACTGATGTGTTCTTCCATTTCTTCTCTTCTTTCTTCATTGGTTTTTTTAAGTTTCTCTATTTTTTTTTTTTTTTTTTTTTTTTTTTTTTTTTTTTTTTTTTTTTTTTTTTTTTTTTTTTTTTTTTTTTTTTTTTTTTTTTTTTTGGAGACTAGGTCTCGCTATTTTTGCCCGAGGAACCGCAGGCTCTCGTTGTCCCGGGTACCACAGACTCAAGCAATTCCCAGCCTCAGCTTCCCATGTAGCTGGGATTACAGGTGTGTGCTACCACGCCCATCTATTTTTTGGAACTAGGTCTCGCTACGGCCCCAGCCGGGACTCGAACCGTAATCCCTAGCCCTTGCCGCTTCATACGCTGAAGCTTACAGGCACGAGCCACCGTGCCTGGCAGTTTATTTTTTTAAAGTTCATTTTCATTCTTTAGTTTGTTGATTGTGTTCTGCATATCATTCTTTCCCTTCTCTGCCTTTACTTTTAAATCTTCCAGTGTTTACCTTACTTACAGTGACTGAGTTCTTTCTCTGTCAGGTTGAGATAGTCTTCCGTACTCACGCTGCTGACTTCAGTAGTTTGACTTTCTGTGGTGTATTAGTCCCTGGAACAATTTTTGATCATTTGTGATTTTCTTCCAACTCATAACTTGCCTTCGGGTTTGTTCTGCCTTTGATGCCCCTGTACCACTGATATTGGTCATCATGATTACTTGGAGATCTTACTAAGTTTTAGATGTATCTGCCTAGTGGCTGGGCTGCTGTGGTTGGTGTGTACAGGTAGTAGTGCAGGTCCCTGCCTTTCCCTTCTCAGATTCAGTTAACTGGTGCCTTGCTGATGGCAAGCAGGGCTTCTGGTCATGCCTATCCAGTTGTTTTGTGGTACTAGGATTAGAGATGAATGGTCTTGCAATTTCTGCATGGGCTTGTGACGCGCAGGTGGCTGATGTCAGTGGCCAGGGTACCCAAGTTAGTGCTAGGGCAGGAGGGGCTTGAGTGTGAAGCTTTCCTGAAGCTCCTGCCTGGGCATTCTTCGCTGTAACAAGTGCTGATATGAGCTATGATTTGCCCTTGGATTTCCTGTCTTTCTAACTCCCACTTTGAGGAGAGGGGTCCCAGGCCTTGGTCTGGGATAGTCTGGGGTCTTGTGTGGTTGGTGCCCTGATAAGCACAAGGTGGTGATCAGTCTGCTGTGAGGTGCCTGCTGGCTGCCTAAAGTGAACTTTTGTGTTCACTATTTAGGTTCTTCTAGGCTATGGCCTATGGGATGGAGCTGTTGGCTTAAAGGAGCTGCTCTTCCCAAGGTATTTCTCTTTCAAAGTTGTGACTCTGGGAGAAATGAGATATGAAAAAAAGGAAAAGGAAGAAAGAAGGAAAGAAGAAAAGGATTCGGAAATAAAAAGGGGAAAAATAAGAAAATGAAAGAAAATGCAAAACTGGGTTGCATTCAAAGAAAAAAGAAGAGGGTGGGGAGAAAGAAAAGTATGAGAGAGAAAAGATAAGAAAAAGGATAAGAAATGAAAACAAAAAGGATAAGGAAAAGACATAAGTATAGGGAAAGAGGAAAACAAAACAGAGCATAAAGAAACCAACAGGACACACAGAAAAACAAAACAAAACAAAAAAACCCAGGACAAAAATAAACAACGTAAAGAACAGCACCAAGAAAGAAAACTATAGACCAGTTTCCCTAATGAACATGGATGCAGAAATATTAAACAAAATCCTGGCAAATTAAATCCAACGATGCATAAAAAGCACTACTCACCATGACCAAGTGGGATTTATCCCAGGATCACAAGGATGGTTCAACATCAAGAAATAAATGAACATAATATACCACATCAACAAAGAGAAAAACAAAAACCATATGATCATATCAATAGATGTAGAGAAAGCATTGGACAAAGTCCAGCACTCTGGATAAAAGCCTTGGAAAAATTGGGAATTAAAGGAACATACCTCAACATAATAAAAGCTATCTATGACAAACCTACAGCAAACAAACATCATCCTAAATGGGGAAAAAACTAAAATCATTCCTATTAAGATCTGGAACCAGGCAAGGATGCCCACTCTTCCCAGTACTTTTTAACATTGTACTGGAAGTTCTAACTAGGGCATTAAAAGGGATACAAAAATAAGAATAGAGGAACTGAAGCTATCATTTTATGCAGAGGATATGATTCTCTATGGGGTTATCTCTAGATAACCCCAACAAATCTATAGGAAAACTACTTGAAACAATAAACCAGGTCAGTAAGGTAGCCGCTTACAAAATCAACACACACACAGAAGTTAGTAGCTTTCCTATATGCAAAAGTCAAATAGAAGAAGAAATAAAAAAAAAAGTCTCATTTACCATTGCACCAAAAAGAAAAAAAAATACCTGGGAATAAACCTAACAAAGCATGCGAAAGAACTATTCAAAGAAAACTTTAAAGCACTGCTGAAAGAGATAGAAGGAGACATAAGGAAATGGAAAGACATTCCCTGCTTATGGATTGGAAGAATTAACATCATCAAAATGGCCATCCTACCAAAAGCAATCTACAGAGTCAATGTAATCCCTATAAAAATACCAATGATATTCTTTAAAGAGATAGAACAAAAATTACTGAAATTCATATGGAATAACAAAAGACCTCAAATATCAAAAAGCCTCCTGACCAGAAAAAAAAGAGAATAGAGATATTATAATTCCAGACTTCAAATTATACCTCAAAACCATAGTAATTAAAACAGCTTGGTACTTGTTCAAAAACAGACAGTCAGACCAGTGGAACAGAATTGAATGCCCTGAAATAACACTATACATATGTAGTCAACTAATCTTTGACAAAAAAGTGAAAAACTTACATTGGAACAAGGACAGCATCTTCAATAAATGGTGCTGGGAAAACAGGACCAAGACATGCAAATAAATAAATAAATAAATAAGCAAACAAATAAATAAATAAACCAACCAACCAACCAACCAAGAAACCTCCTTAATACCCTGTACAAAAACCAACTCAAAATGGATAAAAGACTTGAATGTAAGACCAGAAACTGTAATATACATAGAGAAAAACCTGGACAAAACCCTTCATGAGTTGCAATTCAGAAATCCATTTCTGAACACATTTATAGCTAGTAAAAAAATGAAGGAAAACATAAACAGTTGGAATTATATCAAACTAGAGTTTCTGACAGCAAAAGAGACAATAGAGAAAACAAAAAGAAACCCAACCGAGTGGGAAAAAATTTTTGCCCTCCACACAAGTGATAAAGGTTTAATAACAAAGATACTCACATAAAGAACTCACATAACTTAACAGAAACAAAGAAAAAAAAATACAGTTACAAAATGGGGAGAACTAAAAAGAAGCTTCTCCAAAGAGGAAATACAAATGACCAACAGGCACATGAAAAAATGCTCAATGTCACTAGCAATCAGGGAAATACAAATCAAAACCACAATGAGATACTACCTTATACCAGTAAGAATGGCCCACATGCAAAAAACAAGCAACAACAAGTGCTGAAGTGGATGTCGAGAGAAAGGAATACTCTTACACTGCTGGTGGATATGTAAACTGGTTCAGTCACTATGGAAAGCTGGGTGGAGGACCCTCAACCTAATGAAAATGGAACTATTATTTGACCCAGCAATTGCTCTCTTGGGAATCTACCCAAAGGAGACCTCAATGTGGGTACAAAGGGACACCTGTGCTCAGATGTTTACTGCAGCACTATTCACAGGACATGGAAACAGACCAAATATCCCAAGATAGATGGCTGGATGAAAAAGATGTGGTACATATGCACAATGGAATATTACTCATCAATTAAAAACGACAAATTTGACAATTTTATGGTAACATGGATGTATAGAAGAAATTATATTAGCAGAAACAAGTCAGAAAGAAAAAGACAGAAACCAAATGGTTTCACTAATATATGGGACATAGGAAAAATAAAAAGCGAGGAGGAAAAGTCAAAACAAGCTAACAACCAAACTGAAATACATAGCTCAGGCGGGGGGAGAGGGGGTGAGGAAGGTAGGAGTGGATGGGAACTGTCAGGGAGGGAAGGTGGTGGGTGAAACCCGGGGATTACAAAGATGTGAAATTTATATATAAATAAATTATTTTTAAAAATTAAAAAAAAGACAACCCAAACAGCCAAAAAAAAAAAAAAGTGTGGAGAAATGGGCAGTTCCCCACCCCCAAACCCCTCTCCCACTTGGGTGGAGGGGCTCTTCCCTGCTGAGTTATCTTCACTAAGCATTTGAGCTTGCTTACTTACTTGGGAATGTCCTGTGGGGGTGGGGATCTCCATTTGGTGGGTGATTTGTCCTTACTGGGTAAGCTTTTAGTCTTCCTGGCTGAATTTTAGTTTTCCTGGCTGAGCTATCAGGAGTACCTTCAGGTGGTAGATTTGTGGAGAGGGGCACTTCTGCTCTTGTGTCCAGTGTAAGCACAGGGAAGTGCTTCTTACCTGTGAACCTGCAGTAGTAGCACAGAGTTTCAATCCCCTGAATCTCCCCAGCAATCAAAGTGGCCCCAGTTGTAGTCAGTGTGGCCTCAGAAGGCTGTAGGTGCCACCACCAATCTGGTGGTTCTCTCCCAGAGAATCTGCAAGTAGCTGCAGTGGTGCTGCAAGACTTCAGCCTCCCAAATCCTCCTAGAAACGAAGGTTTTACCAGCTGGGGTTAGTTGGTGCTGGGGTTAGAGGCCATGCTGCTGCTGCTGCTGCTGATGAGGGCAGTGGTTCCAGCTAGTTATGGGTGCCTTTTCCACAGTATATGAGAGTCAATATGGTGACTGGCTCCAGAGGAATTATAAGCAGTCACAATAGTGTTGTATCGCCTCAGTCTCCCAAGTCACTCCAGAAGTCAAGCTGTCCCCAGGTGGTGAGCTGGTGTTGGGGTCAGAAGTGATGTTCCTGCTGCTGTTGCTAATGACTGCTGCAATTTCAGCTGACTGTGGTTGTCTCCTCCATGGTGTGTCAGTGACTGATATGGCTGCTGAACTCAGAGGAGTGGCTGATGCCCTTGGACCTTTGCTCTCTGTTTTTTGTCTTGCTGGAGGTGATCTGTTGACCCACTACAAGAGTCTGATGTTTTTTGGGATGTCATATCAGTTCTTTTTCCTTTTTCTTTTTAAACTATATTTTTCAGAAGAATGATTGCTTTCTGTCTACCTGTTCTGCTATGTTGTGGGTGTCAAGTTTCTAGTTTCTAAAGGTGGAAACTTTACTTGATTTTAAAAATCTCTTCTTTTCTTCTATGAGCATATGGTTAGTTTATGGTAATATGGCAGAGATTTCAGAATTTTTATGGACTGAATATAATACTGGGGAAAGGATGTTGTTCAACCTGAATAATCAGGAACTATATGGGCAATCCAGGAGCACCTGTCCTCACTAAAGGAAGCCAGTCTGCTCAAGTATAGCAACTTGGTGTAATATGATTTACTTGTTGTTTCAAAAATGCAGTGAGAAATTATTAGGAAATCACCTTATGAAGATTGGAACTAACCAAGATTCATATTTGTTTGTTGGATAGCTCCTGAGAATACTTTATTAATAGGGGATCTTATTACTTGTTTAATCTCACTCAAGCTTTAAAAGAACATAGTGAGAACACCGAGTCACCCAGATTTTGGTTCTTAATAACATTCCCTGTAAAGGGAACCAGGGGTTGTTCTGGAAAAACCTGACTGGACTGGGCAGGAAAAATATAAGGTGAGCTAGGAATAGTTCTAGCAGCAAAATTAAGGGCATTCTTAAAACACACACTCATGGGGGCTTGTCAAAGACACAGGTACCAACTGAAAGATTTCCTAACCACCAAACTGAAATAAACAAGTGAGTGAAGTAGAATTAGAGTCTAACTATATAATATGAATTACTGTGAGTTCTTACTGATATTAATTCATGAGTTAACTAATAAAAAATAAGCAGTTTAAAATGAGACACACCTCCTGGACAATATTTCCAAATAGTTTATATACCTGATTCTTTCTCAGGACAATAGAACACACTTATTCCTTTAGTATGTGCTAAACATAATGATTGTATGGACAATATGGAAAGGGGAGGGGAGATTAAATCTGTAGTATCAGAACCTGACAACCATTAACTCATCCAGGTCATCAAGGTCAATGTCAACTGTGAAAATCATGACATGACATACCCTGAGCAAATGTGATGAAAATGATGTGATCTTCCTTTTATTTTTCTACCCTAGATCCATAACTTCTATCTGTTCATGAAGAAACTATTGAACAAATTCCAATGAGGAATAGTCTTTAAAATAACTGAACTGTACTCTTCAGAATACTTGAGATCCTTAAAAACAAATCTGAGAAACATCCATAGTTAAGACTAGGCTAAAGAGACTTAACATGTTTTATGTATACCTGTAATATGACTTCCTGGATGGCATCCTGCTACTGGAAAAGAACAGTAGATTAAAAACTAGAAGTCTGAACAAATTATGAACTTAGGTTAATAAAATATCAGTATTAGTTCAGTAATTATAACAACTCTAAAATACTAACATAAGATGTTGACAATAAAGGGAACTATATGAAGAGTTTTTAAAAACTGCTATCTTCACAATTTTTCTGTCAATATAAAATTGGCTTTGTAAATATATTTAAAAAAAAAACAACAACACCACAGGGGGATAGCATTCCCTGCCTACCCCCAATATTTCAGGTGAGAAAACATGAGCTTCAGAGAGTTTAGGTAATTAATCCACTGGTTTTCATCTCTCCATGGTTGAAGTTTGCTCTGAAAGGCTAAACACCCCCATACCTGAGAGGGAAAACACCCTCATTCAGGGAAGAAGAAAGATTCTTTCTTTTGAAGTGGGATGCTATCATCCCAATCATTGAAAAAGATGTTTTATTAACTCTTACATATTACCAACTAAAGTAGATATAGGAGAATGCAGATTGATGAATAAAATGGGGTCTACTATAAAACACTAAGGAATTTTGGTGAAGCATGACACCTTACAGATATAGTCATCTTTTAATACAAAGAGCAATTTTTAAAAAAAGAAATCTAAAGCATAGATAACAGATGTGGGATTCCAGATGATGTAGAGCAGGTATTGGCAAACTGTGGATGGTAGACCAGATTGTGCCTATGGTGTGTTTTGTTGAAGTTTTATTGTCCATACCCTTTGTTCCTACATTCTCTCTGACTGCTTTTTGCTACATTAGCAACATTCAATATTTGTGATACACATTGTATGGGTCACAATGTTTAAAATATTTAAAGTATATTGATATTCGTAGATCAAAATTTCTGGGGTTAAACTGGAAGACTTTTAGATAGGAAAGCCCCTTGTCTATGGCATCAAATTGCCTACTGTAGGAAGTGATTTGCCATTTGTCAAGATATAGCTGGTCTTTGGGATCATTTGAACTGAGAACTGGTGCTATCCACTTTATAGTTGGAATGTTCTCTACTCCCAGTTTCGGTAGTTTCCCCTAACATGGTGTTAGAACTTCTTGAGATCCTTACTGGTTTACATTCTGGTTTTGAAGAAATATAGAGTGTGGCAATATGAAATCATAATGCATTATTGGAAAATTAGTTACCAATCTGTATGAATGTCTTCATATTTAATGCACCTTTCTGGGAGAGGAAAAAAAAAACACTCTTTATCCAGACTATCATTTGAGTGAGGAATTGAATAATCTTTCAACGGATGTTTATAGACAAGTAGACAAATAAAACAAAGGGTCAGATAAAGTAAAAAAAAAACAAAAAACAACAAACCCTAGAAATCTCACTCTAGGGCTGAGGGTACCCGAGGGGAGTGAGAGAGGGGGAGGGAAGGCAGGGAGGGAGCTCAATGGTTTATGATGGAGGACTATGGGTTCTTGGTGTTGTGGTGTGAGAAGACATCTGAAGGCAGTGATCTGTACCCCTAAATTATATGCAATATTTAGACAACTAGTGTTGTCTCAAAAAATTTACTACAAATAATTGAAAAATATATGAACTCAGAAGAAGCACTGTTATAAATAATAGGTTATAGTCTGTGCAATGTTTACATGTATCACCACAAAGAGACAATTTTTAGTACTTTACTACCAGTTCCATTACACTTTCAGGTACTGGAGAAGCCAACGGTACTATTCAAATATGTTAAGAACATCTTTTAATAGGATGATATATTTATAGCAATGCTCAATTATTGAGGAACTCCCACATTATCAGCTAAATTCAACCCAGCCCAATTGATGTGCAGTAGATATATTAAGTTCACATGTCCCAAATTAGGAAACATTCTGCTTCTTAAACTGTCAAAGCAAAAACAGAAAGTTCAAACATCAGCCACATTATGGCAAAGCAGAACTAATGAAAACTTTCTGGTAATAAAATTCTCACCCTTTAGAAGGACAGCAGAAAACACAATAAGAAATACAGGATTTAAAGGGGAAAAGTAATTCTCCAAGCTCATGTAATGGGATTTTTATATGGGAAATTTGATATCAACCTCTACAAATTGAGTACAATTTTACATGTTGAGTCATCAACAAATAACTACAAAGTGAGGAATCAGAGCAAGTATAAATTTTCAGAGAAGTATATAAGGATGTCTTTTGACATTGCACCTGTAGTAAGAGCATAAACAAGCACTTTACTATAGACACAGCACTTAGAGAGGGAAGCTGATGAGAAAGCTGTTGATTCACATGGACAGTAGAATGATGTTTGCCAGGGCTGGGCAGAGGAATGGAAAATTATTCTTTAAGTGCAGGATTTCTCTTTGATATAATGAAACAGTTCTTAAAACACATAATAGTGATGGTTGCACAATACATGAATTTAGGTACTACCACTGAATTGTACATTTAAAAATGGTTAAGAAGGCATATTTTATGTTACATATAGTTTGCTACAGTTAAAACAAAAAAAGAAAGTTATTGTAGTGCTGTGAGTTCCACCCTCAAAAAGGAAAAGTGGGGGATTCTTTTTCTCACCTCCAGCACAGTGGGAATATATTCAAAGGAATTCTTTCAGCTTGATATTCATTTCCTTCCTCTCTTCCCCACACATTAAGGCATTTGAGGATATGGTGCCAGATTTATGCTTGAGAAAGTTAAGCAGTTTTGGAAAAAAGGAATTTGCATGAAAGTAAATATTGTCAACTACAAAAGAGATAAACATTAGTAAATCTTGTATATAATCTTGCAATCCTTATATATTAATGATTGAAGTATAAAATCACAGTCACTTGGAAAAATCATTGGACAATAGGTACTAAAACTGAACATATGGTTTTCAATAATTCATAAATTCAAGTATATATCTAAAGGAACCGAGTTTGTAAGTCACCAAATGACTTATATCAATGCTATAATTCATAGCACCTAATTCACAATGATCCCCAGAGATAGTTAAAAGCAATTTTCAGTAGCGTAAGTAAAAATTTATGATGTATTCATATAGTGACATATCACAATAAGATCAGTTAATCGTTATCATACACAGCACCATGAATAAATTTATCCCCCAAAATGTTGAAGCAAAGAAGACAGATATAAAGGAATATTTACTCTAAGAATTATTTTCATATTTACTTATCATTCTTTTAATGTCTATGGAAACTGTAACTTTGTTCTCTAGTTTTCTCTTTCCTTGTTGAGGTAATTGTTTTAAATCTTTCAATCTTTCCCTCTTTTTTTTTGTTTTTTTGGTTTCTTAATATTCTGCATATAAGTGACACCATATGGTATTTTTGTTTCTTTTTCTGACTTATTTGGCTTAGCATAATCTCCTCCAGCTACACCCATAATGCTGCAAATAGCAGTTTATCATTTTGATAGCTGAATATTACTTCATTATGTATCTTTGACTTTGGGGGGGTGGGGGTTCAATGTCCTCTATGTGTCTGTTAATGCCAAGTGATCTAGTTCTTTGTTTATATCAATCATGGCTTTATTTATTTTCTGTCTAATTAATTGTCCACTGCTGAAAGAGGGCCATTGAAGTTCCCCATCACAAATGAATTTATCTCAGTATCTCCTTTCAGGTTTATTAGTGATTTGTTATTTTGATGCTCCTTTGTTTAGTATTTACTGATAAGTGTTATGGCTTTCTGATTTCTTAATTATGATGTAGTACTCTCTCCCTGCCTATTGCTTTTTATATTACTTGTGAATCTGTGTTATCTCATTAAGGATAACTATCTCAGTTTTCTTTTGGGTACTAATAGCAGATAGGATTAATGAATTTGTATTTATCTCTGGAGCTAAAATAGATTTCCTGAAGAGAGTAGAAAGTTAGATTGGATTTTCTTACCAATCTCTTACTGATCTCTTACCAATCTAATCCAAGCAGACACTATCTTTTTTAATTGATGAGTTCATCCTATTTGTAGTAATTAGATTAATTAGTGGTATATTAAAGTTGTTTGTTGCCATTTTTTCCTGAGTTTTTTGTTTTGTTATTTTATTTTGTTCTTCATTCCTTTTGCATGTTCATATCTTCGGTTTATATCGGGAGTTACTTTCAGAAGTTCTTGGAGAGTGTTCTCTGTTGTGTAGTATTTCCCTGAGGACCCAGGCTGCCATCTGGTGTGTTTTCACATCTCCACATTATTTGCTTTGTAAAATACCAGGCATGTAGAACTTCTAGTTTTCCAGAAGATGGTATTGTTAAGTCAGGCAGAACTATTCTGTAGCACTGTCTTTTGGGAGTGACAGTAGGTCTGTCTGTGGGGAACCTGCTATTGTGGGTTCACCCTCAAGTCCTTTCTTAGAGGCTGCTTGATATCTACAGGTGTCTGTTGGAGTAACTCTTCCCTCAAACTTATTCAGAGAACTTGCTGGGTCATGCTGTTAATGGTAAGGCTTCTGCTGCTTGTGACTTCAGCTTCTGTGCTTGTCCAGGAACCTTCCTATTTGCCTGTGCTACTGTTGGTATCAGCAAGGGCTTCTGCTGGGCTCTCTCATTTTTTTCTTGATATGGAGAATGTGAGCCAATTTCCTCTTTCTGTGGTCAATCTGGCTGTAGAATTATCAGTTTTACTGATTGTAAAAGATCCACCTACTGGATTCAATTTTTTTCTTTTTAGTGTTCACTTACATTTCTATTCATATCTGATCTGATATTTATCTTGTTTCTTTCTGACTCTTTGAGTTTGACTTAATTTTTTCCCTTTCCCTGTCTTTTAAGATAGAAGTCTAAATAATTGATTGAAGAGTTTCTTTTTTAAAAGAACATTTATTGCTGTCATTTTTTCCTAAGCATGCATTAGCTTTATTCCACAAATTTTGATATGTTGTATTTTCATTCAATTAAAATATTTCCTCTGTGACTTCCACTGTGGCATAGTTATTTCTAAATATTCTGCTTGAAATCCAAATACTTGGAACCTTTTCAGGTATCTGTTACTGATTTCAGTTTGAGTACATGTGATCAGAGGATACACTCTGTATTTTTTTTTAACTTGAGGCTTAGTTTATGGACTACCTTGATGAATATCCTGTATCTTCCTGATATAGCTTAAAAAGGGGTTTCTTGTATGTAGTATATAATTAGGGTTATTAAAAGAAAAACCCATTGTGATTAATTTCTCTTTTTTGGTATGTTTCTACCATTAACAACTAAAATAATATTTGATATGAATAGATTTATGTATATTATTTTGCTGATTGCTTTTGATTGCATGCTGATCAAATGTGTGTGGGACAGAAGATACTGAAGATATTTGTGTCAAGTAATGGATATGCTTCTTCTATAAGACTTTTTGTATCAATATTAAAGCTGAGTTTGGGTTTTGTTGTGTTATGTTTATCTCTAGTGTGTCATCAGCTTCAAATACCTCTTGTATTATTTTGTACTTAAGGTGGGGATTATAATGCTAGATGATTTTACATCAAAATTGCTGCCATGTACGTGGATCTTCTCTACTTACCTATATTTTGGAAGAGATCTCATTATTTTCTGAGAGAAATTACATGTCATTTTTTTCTGATTCTATGGTTACAGATAGCCTTTATTCATCATGCTAGGGGGAGTACAGACACTTGCATATCAACTAGTGAGAGTAATTGGGAAACATTTTGGAGGGTCTACCAGAAAAATGTTTGAGTCATGGAGGGGAACATTTTGATACCTTGAATTTCTACTATAATTTCAACTAACACTTCATAATTAGCTTAAATTAGGACATTAATCAAGATGTAAAATGATCTCTCTTGTAGCAGGTCTTAAATTGTTGAAACAACTTTATACTTCTAACTTAGTGGTATAATCTCCTGAATTCATTCTTGTTTCCAACATTTTTAGATGGTGAGTGGAAACGTGGATGAAAATATTATAGCCATTTTGCTTATAGGTTGATGACTTGTATCACAGGTATTTTACAGAATATCCCAGATACTTCAAAGATTCATAGTTCTTAATAGAGATTATTCCCCTCTACAGTTATTGAACTCTTCCTGTTTACTGAGGCATTATGCTAAAGAAACCAAATGAATTTTCTGCCAGCTAAACCCCAGGGTTACTCTCACTCCTGGACTATCATTTGCAGAATTTTTCTCTCTCTTTTTTTTTTCCTGGAGCATGAATAATAAACTTGTCTGCTAAATTTTTCATTTTGCAGTTTATTACTTGAGGTTCCCCCAAAACTTTGCATTCTATTTGTTTTACTTTATATAAGAAATTTGCCTCCCATAATTATTACAGAAAAATATATTGTAGACACTAAAAATTAAAGATCATAGTAGAAATTCATGAAGACATAACCCCCAAAACTTTCTTAGAAGTCTTGGAGATGACTGTCAGTAGACATTAGAGGTCAATCAAAATTAATTTTGAGTTCCATAATGAGCTGCTGAATGTGAATTCAAAGGTTCATCTTTGGATAGTCTCTGCTGACAGCCATTAATGGGGTTTGACATGCCTGCTTTTCCTCTCCCATAACAGTCCCTCTGGTATATCTGGATGAGGATGGTACATCAATTTCATCTGACTTCTCTGTTTCCCTGGATGTGATTAATATATTTCCTTGACATTTATTGACAGGTTTTTTGTTTGTTTGTTTTTGCCAAGCCATCTGGGCTCTTCTAGGAAAAAGTTAAAAACCAGGACATTTACAAATTCTTGCTTCTCCCAGGCAATTCTGTAAAAATATTTTCGTAGTAATTGTTTACTGCAGATCCAATATGTTTATGTATCCACTCACACATTTATTCATCCATAATTGAATATGCAAGTATTTTGTGACAAGTAATTTTGTGTATGCAAGAGGGTTTAGAAAGTTAATTCAAAGGGAAAAAAAACATGGTACCCACTCTAAAGGAGTGACACATTGTTTCACTTTCTCCTTTATTTCTCTCACTTGATATCCCACAAGTAATCTATTACACCAAGTAGTTAGTCTTATGTGTTTCTTAATAACATAAAGCCAATCTCTGACATACTAGAAGTCTCAAATTGGGTTGATATTGATATATATAAGATTTACATATATGATATATATATATGATTTATAAGAATTTCTTGAAGATGGTAACAAACTGATCTTGGATTTTCAGAAAATGATAACTTGGAAGCAACATTTATATTTTATCTCCTTATTGGAATATGATTCTTAAAACAGCAACAAAACAGAGAAGTTTCCAAATTTTCAGAGAAATTATTAACAGATTCACAAGGATCAGGAAGGAACTGGACCTTGGAGATAGGACAGCTTTGCAGAGCTGAGCTCCAAATAGGAAGTCATGGAACCTGCATTAAAACTCACCTCTGTCACTTGTTCAACCTCAAGTACTTTTGCTGATGCTTCTGTTTATTCCTGCTCTTAAAAGCAGTCAAGGGAGATCAAACCCAAAACTATAAAGACTTAACTCATTGCCCCCTACTTGCCAGATGTTAGATGGGATGTAAAGATGAATGCCACTGTGGAGCTTATAGTCTGGAGGGAAGGACAGACATGTGAATGCTAATGATGTGATAGGGGGGTTAAGTATCATTAATTAAGAAGAAAGAAGGGTGAGACAAGGGTTTCTTTCTACAGCAGACTCCGGGAACATTTTTTGAAATTAGATCAGATTAGAGTTGAAAAGAAAACCATCTCCAAATTGCAACTTCTCCTTACTTTCTTTCAGAAAAATGATGTGGCAAGGACTTTGCAGTTCCTCTGTAACTTGACTGGCTCAGCTAGAAAGGCTCTCAAATTGTCCTCATGGGCATGTGCCCAGTAATGAGCTTAGAGACCTGAGCCAAGTTATTATAATAGTTGCTTTACACTGTCATCCACATAATAATTAGAAGCTATCCTCTGCTCTTTCTGGCATGGCTAGGTCTTGTATATCAAATGAATATGTTGAACCTTTCTAAGGCTGTGAAATGGGATAGGAGGAAATCATTACAGACAATAATCCATTTAGAATATTCAGTGTGCGAGTGTCCTTTCTTCCCTCCCTCTTTCCTTTCTTCTCTTCCCCTTCCCTCTTTTCATTCTTTATACATTTTAAAAATGTATGATATTTTAATAATAAAGTTTCATCAGAATTAATGGATAACAATTCAGGTACATTTAAATGATACATATACTTTGTCTATAAATCCTTATTTTTACTTGATAGTTTGCTCAATTAGGAAGTAAAAATAATTGCTCTTAGTCATTGTAGTTATAATTCCTGAACTCAGATTTCTTTATTTTTTAAAACTATAATTGACGTATAGTACATATTGGAGGGTCTAATGCTGGGAGGGATGCATCTTGAGAAATCATGAACTTTATTCCTCTGCTTTTCAGTAGTTGATAGTTAAATGATTTCTAGTACTTCCATTTATGATGAGCTACTTCTGCCTGTCTGAGTTTTGGTAGAATTTAGATACTTCTCCTTCACCATGAATAAAGACAAGTAATATATTTAGGTAATATGTAAAATATTTTCGTTTTTCTTTACATGTGCTCAAATACAACTTCAGTTCCAGATTTTTGCCTACTGTTCCTATGTATTGGAATTCGTTCCCATGAATTTTTGTGAAGCATTTGGGTAAAATATGATATTAACATAGGGTGAATGAACGTGTGGTTCCCCCAACCTGAGTGACCAAGATGATTTGGTGAGAAAGTGTAGGAATGTCAGTTCAGCTGCCCTCCCCACACCCACACCTTTTTTTCCCAGCTGCTTCCAGGGACTGACTGGTCACTCCAGGGGACAGTCACCAAGGCTCTGTGCAACAGCACATTTCTGTTGTGAACAATATAAATTTTAGCTCTTCAATGGAAATATGATGTGAATTCCATATCTTTAAGTGAAAATTTTAGTAGCCTCATTAGAAATAGTGAACTTAATTTCAAATACATGTTTCAGTCACGATCTCAAAAAATTATCATGAGGACATACACATAATATTATTGATGGTTTATAGTATCTTCTTTATTTTACTAAGTCTTTGAAATGTATTTACAAAGCTATGTATTTTATACAAGGAGTACACCTCAGTTCAGACCAGCCACTTTTCGGGTCTTGTGCTCAGCGTATGAGGAGTGTGGGAACTTGCTGGGGGCTGAGTGACCATTCTAATGTCAGGATTGGGAACTGGGGAGATGACAAGGAATGATAATAGCTGTTTTATGTATTCTTTGCTTTTAGTTTTGTGTAGTAAATTCAACCAAACAGAACATGGCTGTTTCTAGTTTCTTACAATCTTTCTTGTTTTTCTTTTTTGTCAGTTTTAAATTCTTCCATCAATGTCTTTGCAAAACCATTGGTACTGGAATTTGGTAGATTTGGGTTAAATCACTTGCAAATGTGATTTTAGTCAAGTAGCAAGTGGATTTGTCCTGTGGCAATTTACTTGTCTGCAAAATAAAGCTAATGGTAATACTATCTCCCTTGGAGAGTTGAGGATTAGGTATAATAGATGAAAAGTATATAGCATAGTGCCAGGCACATTACTAGTAGTATTCAGTTAATAAAAGTTGTTATTATAGTCAGTTTAAGAAAGTTTAGTCACAAACAGGTTTTTATGCTAGTGGTGTTTGGTAGTCAGCAGACTTGTCTTAGTGTGAATTATCCTTGGCAGTTTGTTTATAAGTTTTATTGGAAGTGAGTCTTATACTTAGGATAATGTTCCCAATTTTATCAGACAAGGCCACCTTTTTATAGTAAATATTTTATAGTACTGCCCTTACCTCTTCTAAAATAATACTTAGGTGATTTGTAAAATATAAAAAATGTATATAAGATGAACATTTTTACAAAAATCAATATAATGTTCTATGTAATGTAAAGGGAAAACTGAAAGTAATAGATGCATAATAAAATGTGCATTCTAACCCACAAATGTATAGGCACCCCTACTCTAGAAAACATGGAGAAGCAGTCAGACAGGGTTTACCATATATACGTACACTGTGAATGGGACACTGCAAGGTAAGACTGAGGAGGTGAAACAAATACCAGAAGCAGTGCACATAGCAGTGGCATGATTTTATAAAATAATGAACAACTCTTACAGACCTTCTAACAAATTGACATTACAGTTTTCCTTGTTTTACTTTGTAGTCTTATCCCTGCATAATTCCATTTATATTAATTCTGTGCAGATACTTTTTACTGAAATGCAAAATAACAGCAGATTTTAGATTCAGAAACTTGCAGTAATGTAATCATCCTCTTTGCCAATTGTAATCATCAGATTCACCAATCAGTTCTTTTCTTTTTTTCTTCTTCTTTTTTTAGTAGTTACGCAGACACTAAAGCCAGGGCAGGGCCAGGGAACTGGGAGGCACACAAGTCTCCTAAACTCCCGGGAATCTTCTTGCTTTTTCTCTGGTTTCTTTCTGGTATTTTTCTCTCATGCTCTCTGTTTACCTTTATCCCCTCTCTCCTAGACCCAGGTGTGCACAGTCACACCTGAGTGTAATCATGGGGGAGATGCAATACTACAGGTGCTGGTTTTACAGGCTAATGGAGGGAAACACCCAACGAACTCACATACTCTACACTTGTAAACAAATTTTTCACTTCTAGTGATTGTTCTCTGAGACATGGAATCATTTTTCATTGGTCAAGAATATTTTCGATATTGCTGAACAAGAGTCTATGACCATACCACCCTGAATGCATCCGATTTTGTCTGATCTTGGAAGCTAAGCCGGGTCAGGCCTGGTTAGTGCTTGGATGAGAAACATTGCAGGACAAGAGAATCCTTGTCCCCTGATCCTATCTTCATCACTAAATGCCAGTCATTCTCTCTGACTTTTCAAAAACATCTCTTCGCATCACCAAAAACTGTTAAGAACTGGAACAAATCAAGTTAAATATCATTGCTGCGTGAAGAAGTTTTACTATTCCTGTTTTTAGGAAGATATTGGTGGAACAGGCTTGAGAGGTAGCACTGACCTACTAGAATTGTGCTAGGCACTTATAGGCTCCTACTGTTTACACGAAATTAAAAACTCTGCCTGGCTGTTGCGTCAGCAGTCTGTTTTCCATTAATTGGGGCAAGCATTCATTTACTAATCTAGTGGGTTCTTTATTGATTCTAGTAGTTACATAGACACAACAGACAGGGAGGATCAGGGCCTCAGCCAGTGGTGTTGGAAGGTAGGTGAGTACCCCAGGCTCCCAAAAAACTTTACACTCCTTCTGTGGGCGTTCTCTCTCTGGCACTCTCTCCCACTTGCTTCTCTCTATCTCTGTCTAGCATGCTCATGCTTTCTGTGCCCCTTTATTCCCTCTCCCTTTTATCCCCTCTCTCTCCAAGGTCCAGATGGGCAAACCTACACATGCACACACCCTCTAGACCACATAATATGGGGAAGATGCAATATCACAGGTGCCGGTTATATAGGCTGATGGAGAAAAAACTGACTAACTCATTTACTCTACCCTGGGCATGAGAAGTAGAAAAAGTGGAATTTTTGCTCAAGTCAAACTCCAGTATTATTTCAAAAAGAGCTTGTAGAACTAAAGCTACTGCTGCACAGTTGGTGTCCCAGTGCAAGTGCACACCTCTCTTCAGCATCAGGGCGTATGTACCTCTACTTTTTTTTTTTTTTTTTTTTGAGACCAGGTCTCGCCCATTTTTGCCCATGGAACTGCAGGCTCATGTTGTCTAGGGTACCACAGACTCAAGCAATCCCCAGCCTCAGCTTCCCAGGTACCTGGGATTACAGGCACACACCACCACACCCAGCTATTTTTTTTGGAACTACGTCTCGCTACCGGCCCCAGGCGGGACTCAAACCACGATCCCTAGCCCAGGCTGCTTCATAGGCTGAAGCTTACAGGCATGAGCCACCGTGCCTGGCCCTGTACCTCTACCTCTTAAGGGGTGGATGTTGACTACCTGAGGGCTGTTAGGGGTGCTGGCTGCCCTGAGATGTACCATTGCTGTTGGAGTGGAATCTTCCACAGGAAAAGCCAATATGAAAGGATGAAAAAGCCCTGTCAGTTATAAAAGCAGCACAAATTCAGTTTTAAAATTTCCATAAGGGAAGAATGCTTAAACTGGTGAATTAAAGTAGAGAGGAAAAAGGTAGTTGTTTGCAGTCATGTTTTTTTCTGACCCCTTGGTAACACCTGAAAGTAATGTTGCCTTAAGCTCCTGAGGGAATGATTAGGGTTAAGACTCACATTCAGAGAAAAGGTAAGTCCAGACGTTATCTATTTGGCTTATCATCTCTGACCTAATCCGTTCAATCTACCCAGGGTACTGATGTGCCAAGAAGGGTGAATGCAGGTCAGGTGGATGTGACTGTATAGCTGTGCTGCTGAGCAGATCATGAGAGGAGGGAATATTAAGCACAATTGGCCAGATCAATCATATCAGGCAAATCCCATAGCTATGCTTCAGAATTAATTACCAGAGCAGAAAACTTATTAGCCACCATAGTAACCAGGGAGACCATATGTAGGGTAAGTGAGTTAGTCGGGATTTTCCCTTCATTAGCCTGTATATCTAGCACCTGGAGTATTGTGTCTTCCCATGATTGTGCAGCCCAGTTGGTGTGTGCATGTGTAAGTGTACCCACCTGGGCCTTAGGAAAGAGGGAATAAAGGGGTGCAGCAGGAGCATGAGCACTTGAGAACAAATGAAAGCACCAGAAAATGTTAGCAAGAGCCCAGAGAAAATGTAAATATTCCTGGGGTGCTGGGGCCTTGCCTGCCTCCCAGCCCCCCTGGTCCTGGCACTGACCTGTCTGGTATGTCTGTGCAATTTCCAGAACTAATAAAGAACCTATGCAGATTGGGAAGCCTGATGCTTGCCCATTTAATTGACAATGAGGATGGGATGGTTCACTGTAGACAGAGAAGACCCACCATTGGCATGGATGGCTGGACAATTTAACACCAACATCACACTAAGAATGGATGTCCTGAAGACTGTGTGAAAGAAAAGAAAATCTGTTTGAGATTCCAAGTATCATTGAGATTGAGGCTAAGGTAAATTTAAATTGTTTGATAACCTTCCATACAGATTGTGTGAGCCAGGAAGATGCATTGACAACCATTAAGAGAGGCTGCAGGTGGTGTGAGAAATGAGGTCAGTGAACAGAAGGAATTGCAAAGAAAATATTTAGATGTCCTCATTCTCATTTGTAAACGATGTTGGTTCCCTTTAGTACTGTGAATAATAGTTGTGAAGAAAACATTTAAAAAAATACCCATTCTTTATATAGTTTCACATGTTGAAGTATAATTTGTCATTTGTGATTATTTTCTCAACTTTATTTTCAGGTTTGTATAGTTTAGTTTGGTTAGGGGTTTTAAAGCAAGGTTGTACATCAGAAACATGCGGGGAACTTTTGAAAATATAGATTCTGGGCATCAACTCCATGACCCTGAACTAGAGACTTTAAGAAGTGAGACCTGGAAATTTGTAATATTATGAATCTTAAAAGCTCTTTAGGTGGTTTTAATATGGCACTAGCTTTGAAAGTGTGCTTATTGATGGTATTGTTTCAAAGCCTACCACAATTTTCTTTCACTGTAAGAGGGTGACAAGGCTGAATTGGACTGGGGGCATGGCCCCATCTTTGTAATAAGAATTAGAAGGATGCCAATGTGAGCGGAGACTTGGTGAAGCACATGGTGAAAGGAGAAGCCTTGAGAAAGGAGAGGGGAGGCACTAGAAGAACATGGGATAAAAGTGAGCATATGAGTGTGTGCAGGAAGAACAATGCACATGCACAGCCCAGGGTTGGGGGAGGAGTGGGAGTGGGTGCCATGGGGCACTAGGCCCCTGACCAGGGCTGGATGGAGAGGAGAAAAGCCACAAGCTTTTGACTTCTGTCCTGACCAGATGATATCACATGGAGTACTGTGGACTTCTATGACTCTTGGCCCCTTGAGACATTTCCAAACAAGAAAAAAGCTAAAACTCAGGGTATTTTTATTTTCAAAGAAATAAAAGCCCACTCCCATACATTTGTGCTTGAGTAACTTCTCCAGTGCTTTTTACCTGTCCCTTGCTCTTCACTCATTTGTCTTTTCTTCTGTTCCTTGATTATGTCAATCTTCTTGTTCTTGTTCTTGTTCTTTTTTTTTTTTTTCCTGTTTCTCTTTTTCTACCAAGACCAAAGATCCATGAGATCTTTGCAAGGTTGGATCCTTATTTAGATTTAGCTCAATGCCAATTTCTCAGAAAGAATCCCAGCTTGGCCAACCTCACTCAGTCATTCACTAACATATCACCTTATTTTATTTTCTTCATTGCACTTAATACTCTCTGAATGATCATATTAATTTATCTGTGCATTTCATTAATACGCTCAGACATAATATTGAGTTTCATATTGTGCTGAGTGCAAGGTTCTAACATCTCAGCACACTGAAGATATTCTGCCTGTGTTTAAAAGTTAGATGGAAGAAAGCAACTCATAAAGTATCACATGAACAAGAACAGCAAGTTTTTATCTTGAAAGAACAGTTATTTAAATGTCTTGCTATTTAACAGTCTGGCATCCAAAGTTTCACTGTGAAGAAAAATTCATGCACTTTGTATTAGCAGCATTGATGTTTTTGTTGGTTAGGGAAAGCAACGTTGAATACATCAAGTTTAATAGTGTCTTCTTTAGGGAATAATAGCAAAGTAAGATTTAGAGGTTAGTTTCCTCCTTAAAAATCTTTATGTTAGAAAATCACCTAATTCCCTTATGGGCAAAATAGAGCAAGCAGAGAATGAGAATAGGGGGCAATGTGAGTTTGTCTTAAAGAAAACAGTGAAGCAAGAAGTGAAGCAAGAGATTTTCAATTTTCTGCAATTCTTTGGCCTCAGATTCTAACTTAGAAGAGCAGTATCTCTGAAGTAAATTAAACCTCTGACTAATCTCATTACCTAGTGCTACAAGTTCTCAGAAACTACTTCTTAGAATAATCTTTTCTAGAAATTACCATGTTGTTAAGGATGATAATAAAGGGATGTCATTTTGAAAAATTTTTAAGGCTTGTAAAAACTTCTCCAGACTAGTAATTCTTTAAATCACAGGAAGATAAGTCACTAGACTATCTCCCCAGAAAATTTCAACAGGTTAACCTCAATGACTCTATCTTCTTCATGGAAATAATATGAAGAGTATAAGTGCTGATGCAATCAAAGATCTTATCCATAATCTGTTTATTAACATAATAGTAAATTACATTTAATGAAACTTTAAAAAAACTACAAAACAACTCCAAAACCATTTAAAGTAATAATGGCGAAGTTAAAATAAATTCAAGTTTTAACAATAAGGCAACGTCAACTAAATGATAGTATATAAAACATCTTTAAAAAGTTTAGTTTGTCATGATTAAATTGGGTTTCAAAATTTGAATCTAGAGAAGAATTAATTTTCTGGACTCTTATTCTCAAACTTATTCTTCTTTCTCAATGACCATCTGATATCTTGACACATAAGACCGATGTTTGACACAAGGATGAACCAGTTTGTAGCCAGAGCTATTCTAGTATGGACTATTAAATTATTCAAAACTATTCAACACTTAAAACAGAGTATTTTAATTTAAGCATGTTAGCTTTATTACGATTAAGTTTCAGTTCTTTCTTTTTTTGTTTTTCTGTAGCTTTTGGTGACTCTGTGTGTGTGTATGTGTCTGTGTGTGTGTGTGCTAGTTCTGGCTAGTCATAAGTAAATGTAGGATCTCATTACTTACTCCTTTAAATTGCAGAAATTGCACCTTGTAATTTATACCAATTATCTGAATTACTTATGGGCTCTTAGTGTTTACCTTCCCATATATATGCTTATTTTGAATTAAAGATGGTTCTGGATTTTCAAGGTACTTTAATCATAGAGAGGTCCTCTTACAGATAATGTGGCACATATCAAGAGGTCCATAGCATCATTATATGTATTAAAAGAAGAGTTCAAGGCAAAGTCCCGTAACCTGTACATCTCACTATCATTTGCCTTCCAGAATGTTCACTAAACTGCCACAAATTGTATCAAAAAAGACAAGTACAAAGTCCAAACATCATTGTGGGTCTGTCTTAAAAAAGCCTGAACCAAGAATCATTTTTTTTCAAAACCATAACAATTAATATGACTTTTGAATCCTGAGCCATAACATTTTTGATATGTTTTTAAATGAGGTTGTGTTTTAAGCTGACATTCAAAAATGTATCATTTTTCTTTATACTTTGTACTCTCTTGAGAGATATCTATCTTAAGGGTATCTTTATACTCTCTTAAGAGATAGAAATTAACTTATAGAGAGTGCAAATGAGATAAACACTGACATCCTTTGGTGGGTGGATGACCAGGCCAGTTAGAGAGGAGTTACTTTTGGGAATTTTCTCCCTTTGTCTATCTTATCAGTTTAGGCAGACTTCTAGTCATAAGATGTAGGAGTACTTAGCATCTCACCTTTCCATCATGCTTTGCTTCTTATCACTATGGGACAATAGTTCATGCAAAGTGATAAGACATTTTCTGCTCTGTGTCTGTGTGATAAATGGCTCTAAATTATGTTGATGTTGGATATGAAAAGAACAAAATGGAATCTATAATTAGATAGCTCTTAACTGGACAATAGAAGTTGTGTGAAGGTTAAGTCATGGTATATCAGATTCATTTAAGTCAGAGTCTTTGTTGAGTGAGAATATTGTGCTGTCTTTAGAGAATCCAGAGCAGACAGCTCATGAAACTGTTTTAGTGATACTCAAATCATATTTATTTCCATCTCTGCTTGAGTGAATATAAACTTATGAAAGCCAGGGTCTGAGCAGGAAGAAGAAGGCACTTTCATATAAGGCATTGGAGGCGAGATGAGTAAGGGGATGATTTGGAAAAGTAAAGACAGGCTTAAAGGGAACTGACAAGGAATGACTTGGGATCCCAAGGCAAGCAAAACCATGAACCTGTTACTACTATTTTTTTCTTGAAGAGCTTCTATCTCTACTGTCATTATTATTATTTGTTTTGCTTACCATGCATTAATTTGTTCTTTTTCTAAGCGTGAAAAAGTTTACTTTGGATCTTCTTTTCAATATAAATATTTAAGATTATATGATTTCCCTAACACAAATGTAAATTTAGTCACACTTGCACATTTTTTATAGTTATGTTTGTATTTTTATTCATTTTATTCAATTTTATTCATTTTATCCATTTCCCTCATAATTTCTTTTTAATGTATCAATTATTTAGAACATGGCATTAAATTCTGTTATTGTTAGAAGACACATTTTACATTTTAAGCTTTTTATACTATTGAAGAGTTACATTGACATTTATAGCACTTAGATGATGTCCTACATTGGTGAATATTCCATATAAACTTAAAAATAATTTGTTCTTTTGTACTGTTACTGATTATTTTGATGTCATTATTTGAGCAGTAACAGATAAGTACTCCAACTCTAAATATAGATTTTTTTCTTATAGTTTACTCAGATTTTACATATTTTGAAATACTGCTATTAGATGCATATAAACTAAATTTTAAAGAGATTACAAATTAATGTCCCCATTTATCTTAAGGTAGTTTTTTTTTCTATATTTCTGATAATATTCATTGCTGAAACAGGTTTCATCTGTTAGTAAGATGACCTCTCCAGTTTTCTTCATTTGTATTTCCATTTCCCTACTTTTTAATTTTACTTTAATACACTTATCTCTATACTTAAAATGGAGTTGCTGTTTAGAGGCTAAAGCTGTTTATTTTTTTTAAACACAGCTTGACAATTTTGCTATTAATTGGGGTTTTAGATCACACCACAGTTATTGATATACTTGGGATAGTATTTACTTTTTACATTTTAAAAGGGACTTATTAATTTTTGAATAATTTTAGTGACATAGCCTTGCTTTATATTATGTAAATTTCCAGTGTGTGTGATTATAAATATACATGTTTTACTTATTACTAAAGTTCATTACTAAAAGTCCTATTCTTACATAGCATTGAAACTTTTGGACCATTGTAGCTCCCTTACCAGTGGGGAACAAAGATGGCAGCAACCCCTGGGTAAGACCCCCAAGCCTGGAGAGCCCAGGAGGGGGGGACTGGGAGGGGATTTGACCCCAACAGATGGTTGTTGCACGGGGCAGCCATTTTCATCCAGATTGGCTGAGCCATGTTTCCCCCAGCCCCTACCCTAAGGAGGGCTTGGGAGGGCACATGCCCAGCCATCTGGGTCCCACCCCCATGCAGGGAGGTACTTGTGTGTGGGTGGGGGGGTAGTGGAAATGCCCCTTCCATTTCACTCTCATTCCAGCTAATCTTCAGGAGGAGGAATAACATACATAATACAAACCCCATCATAGAACAGGTGAGGAACCAGGTAAAAATCCAGCCCACAAGCCTGAGCTGGACACAGCAGATGGACAATCAAGAGAACCAGTTCATGCAAGACAGGAGAAACAACTATGGAAACACGATGTCATAAGTGCACCTATGCACTCACTGGGTCTAGAAGACCCAAGACTTCATTTCAGAGATGCCTTCTAGGAGACCAAGGAGCCCCTCCCCACACTATAGGAGAGGAGAGAAAGGCCAAAGACTGGGGCACTGGCCCCACAGCAAAGCTGCAAACTGAGACAGAGGAGATGATCTCCAATGATCAGTCACACATGCCTATATCCACAGAGAAACTTCTTAGAATTAACACTGACTGGGGCAAGACCCCCTAAATCTGACACCAGAACCATAAGGTAAAGCAGCAAAACAACAGAGAGGGGATTGGAAAAGACAGCCTCCAACAAGAAAGCCTGGACAGGCCACAGAAAAATATAAATTGGTCGCCTAACACAAGCTTAAGACTGAAAACGTCTTCCAGCAAGGTTTGCCTGGTTCCAACAACATGGTCTCTTACCCAATAAAGAACACTGCTGCGGGAAAGAAAGAGACTGATGGACTTAGCACACACTAGCAAACAACAGAGTGGGGTTTGAGAAAATGTAGGGGGCACCAGAGGGAGGAGGGCAGAGGAGGTATCCCAAAAACCATCTACTGAGGTTATGATTTAAAGAATAAATATAAATAAAATTTTTTAAAAGAATTGAAACTTTTACCTGATTTACCTACCATATTTACTTTTTATTCTTAATTTTTATTTGCTTATATAATTTTTAATTATCTTTCTTTGGTTTATATTCAGTTATTCCATCTTGTTACCCCTAAAATATTACTAGCTAGCCTTCTTTGTTTTGCTTTTACTAGTCTCTAGTCTCCCTGGGTTTCACAGTACAAATCTTTGGCTTATCAAAGTCTGCTTTTAAAAAATGTCACGCCCGATAACATAAGGAGATTAAAAATAAGAAATTTACTTTTATATTTACCATTTCTATCAATTTTTTAAACCTTCCTTTGAGTAGGTAAAAATTTCCATGATGTAAAATTTTCCTTCAGGGTGGAGAACTTTGCTTAACCTTTCTTATGGTGCAAGTTCATAAGCCATGATGGTTATGATAGTTCAACACATGATCATCACTGTCTGATATTATTACTATTGTATGTCTTGATGAAGGTCTTAGTAAAAATCTTGAAGAAAGAATGATAGAAACTGAGACACATAATTTTGTATATAAATGAGCATTTTTTCCTCTTAGCCCATGAATGTGAAAAGTATGTCAATATAGTCAGTAGTTGACCTGAGTTTAATAATTTGTTTTTAGTATTGTAAGAACTACAATGCACTGAAGGCTTCCTTCATCCATCTTCCAACAATGCCTTACCTATGAGAGCACTCAGATTACCCTTACTGGCTATACAGTTCATGCTTGTTCTGGTTAGATTCTAAGTGCAGTGAGGCTGAAACTTGATCGTTATCTCCTCAGTCTCCTATTGTTCTACTAGTCACTGATTTGGAAGTCATCTGGGAATGCGATTCTTCATTTTGGAGAGAAGAATCAAAGAGCATGAGGTCAAGGTTGATTTAGCTTAAAATGTAGGAAATTAATCTACTAAAATATCTGGAAATCATTACTGGTAACTTTAATGAGGATTATAATTAGCTTCTTGTCAAAAGTGAGGAGCAATTTGTGTTGTGTAAGTGGCATAGGAAACTAATTTTATTTATCCTATTATTAATATGCTGCTTAAGAGTCAGGGAGGTGGGCTGACAACAAAACCTAGATCTGTTGGGTCTAGAGCTGGTGTCAATTTGTGATTGATAACTGTATATTTATCCTTGCATGTTACCTAAATTTTTTTTACCATGGAATTGATTAGCTAAGGATTATATACCATATCAGAACATAAGAGATACTCTTAGTGGTTATTTCATCATCTTCTGCACTGAATCAAGCACTCCAGTCTCTCTGTAGTTTGTGTTGTTTTGTAGAGTGGCATCTCTCTAATTAATTTGTGTTAGTAGCTTTATAGCAGGTCTTCAATCTGTACACACCAGTTTCTCTTGAATTATATAACTAAAGGTTTCATCCTTGGAACATTTGAATAACTTTCTCTTCCAAGTGCTATAGACATTTCTTGGATATTGAATTATTGCAATGCAATCATAACTCAAACTTGAATTCTTTTAGTTACAGTTAAAATACACTCAATATATAATTACTCCTCAGAATTACTAGACTGGATTCTGTTTCTCTTCTATGGAAAAAAATACAAATAATTGAAATATGAAACAAATACAAGTCATAAATACCATTTAATTACATTAGCATGTGCACCATAAAAGTAGGGGTGAATTAGCCTAGGTGACAAGTCACAGAATGTCTATGTACTAGATGGAATAGCATTTTTCACATCTCAACTTTCAGAATAAGGAACCAGTTGGTAAGAAAGAATTACCTGAGTTTCAACCTGATCTCAGGCTCTACTGCTTCCCTCCAGGTTTCATTTTATTTTTCCTGCCAGTTAAATTCCTGCTGAAACTTTAAGATCTGCCTATAATGTCACCTCTTGTCATCAATTCCTTGAGAACTCCACAACTAGCTATATCATGCATAAGTATTTCATTAAAAATATTTATTTCCTCCTTCATTGTATCCCCTAAAACATATATAGTTTCTTAGAGTTACCTTACAGATGAATTTGTCCATAATCCATGCAAAGAATACCTTTATATGATCATGAAACAGATATTCCAGATTCTAACATCACTCTAGGCAACTCATCTGTCTAGATAATGTCACCATGGACTCAGAGTTCCTTGACTGTGTGGGTTTTTTGTTTTTTGGGTTTTTTTTTTTCTTGATTACTGTACACCTGGTTTTATTTCCTTAACCAATTTACATCTTGTGATGAATTACTATTGATAAAGAGGTAGTGACTGCAGTAGAAAATTGTATTGAATGCCATACTGCCCTGGTGGATGGAGTCTGAAAGACCTGCAAGAAGAAATGAGAGGTATGAAAAGGGCGGTTAAAAAGACAAGCCAAGTCCTCAAGTTGGGAGATTAGAGCATTTCTTTGGGCTGTTTCAATTCTTGTTGTTTGGGCCTGTATTGCTATGAACTTTCCTCGTAGTACTGCTTTTGCTGCATCCCACACATTTTGGAACGTTGTGTCGTCATTGTCGTTTACTTCCATGTAGGTTTTAATTTCTTCTTTGATTTCCTCTTTTACCCAGTGATA